>JARYHS010008074.1:332452919-332608372 GCA_031002005.1 Vandiemenella viatica | reverse complement strand
AGTTTAAGGAAGGTATCACCATACTTACGCACACAGACACATATATCCATGCCTACAGCGAGATCAACACAACAACGAGCCCAATCATGGAAAAAAAAGTGGGACAGAACCCCCATGGCTCATACTGACGAAAAAAATCATCATAACATTGTTCCAGTACCAACTCTCACATCAAATCATCATTTACTCACACAACAGACCTCACTACCATCCAGTATCATGTGTGCTAGGTACAAAACTGTTCACATTAGCACCACCACATCTATCCCACACCTTAACCCTTACTGCCATTCAGTAACATTTACCCCAGGTACCACGAGTAGCAGTAGACATCTGGTCATCAGACAGATATCATAACTCCCATATTCATACTAGGTCTCAACCAAAAATCTGTACGTCACCTCACACAAGCAAGGTATCACCACATTTACGAAAAAAACACACAGAGATAGAGACGCATACACACGTTCATTTCCAGGCCTACAGCGATCTCGACTCAACAACTAGCCCAATCATGGCAACGAAAAAGTGGAACAGAACACGCATGACTGGCCAAAAATCATAGAAAGACACACACACTCACATGTCAATGCATTCAAACAGTTCCATTCATCACCACACATAACTGGAGGAAAAAACTGAAGAGTTACAGGATGTGTGAAGTTTGAAATCACAGTCACATCTCGCCCACACCGCAACCTTTTCTGTCATTTAGTAATATGTGCCACCCATGTACCACGAGTAGCAGTAGACACTTGGTCATCAGACAGATATCATAACTCCCATATTCATACTAGGTCTCACCCACAAATCCATACGTCACCTCACACAAGCATAAGTGCAGGACAAACGAGATAAA
The DNA here is from genome assembly GCA_031002005.1 of Vandiemenella viatica. Lineage (NCBI taxonomy): Eukaryota > Metazoa > Arthropoda > Insecta > Orthoptera > Morabidae > Vandiemenella > Vandiemenella viatica. The sequence continues at coordinate 332,607,513 of JARYHS010008074.1, read as the reverse complement.
GGAATGTATCACCACATTTACGCAAAAAACACACAGAGATAGAGATGCATACACACGTACATTTCCATGCCTACAGCGATCTCGACTCAACAACTAGCCCAATCATGGCAACGAAAAAGTGGAACAGAACACCCATGACTGGCCAAAATCATAGAAAGACACACACACACTCACATGTCAATGCATTCACACAGTTCCATTCATCACCACACATAACTGGAGGAAAGAGACTGAACATGCTAGATCCAAACTGAAGAGTTACAGGATGTGTGAAGTTTGAAATCACAGTCACATCTCGCCCACACCGCAACCTTTTCTGTCATTTAGTAATATGTGCCACCCATGTACCACGAGTAGCAGTAGACACTTGGTCATCAGACAGATATCATAACTCCCATATTCATACTAGGTCTCACCCACAAATCCATATGTCACCTCACACAAGCATAAGTGCAGGAACAGCACATCATACATCCAGACAAACGAGATAAAGGAAGGTATCATCACATTTACGCAAAAAAAACACACAGAGATAGAGACGCATACACACGTACATTTCCATGCCTACAGCGATCTCGACTCAACAACTAGCCCAATCGAGGCAACGAAAAAGTGAAACAGAACACCCATGGCTCAAGACTGACAAAAAAATCATCATTAACATGTGTTCCAAGTAACAAACTCCTCACATCAAAATCATATCATTTAACTCACACTACAGACCTCTCTGCCATTCAGTATCGTTGGTAATATGTACAAAGCTAATTTCATAAGTTACCACATACATACAAGTAATTGCAGGAAAGGGTCCCGACACACGACATCCACACTGAGGTGTTAAATGATAGGCAGATGATAGTATGTCTTTCCAATACACCTCAGTGCTCACCACACATACTTGATTTTTTAATGTGCCATCAGTATACCTTGTGGCTGGAACTAAGCTCTTGGCAATGTTTGGCCAAAAGTCATTTGTTAATAGTAGCTCATCAATCACAAATTTTGGGTCAACCTGCCCAAGCGGGCGCGGCGCGAGGTGGCCACCCTTCCTCACAGCGGACGCGTACATCGTGTTTTAGTAGGTCGGTATACCGGCGCATATTACCGCCTCGAGCGCAATGAAATTCCGGTCTTCAGTGCGGTCCTAAAAATGCGGTTACCGGTAATAGGTCCCGGTCGGGAAACTCCGGTAAACCATCGCGGTCCGCGCGGGAGACTCCGGTAAACCATCGCGGTCCGCGCTTTTAGACCGGCGTATTACGGTATTTCTGTCCGCAGTGGGGAAGGGTGGCCACCTCGCGCCGCGCCCGCTTGGGCAGGTTGACCCAAAATTTGTGATTGATGAGCTACTATTAACAAATGACTTTTGGCCAAACATTGCCAAGAGCTTAGTTCCAGCCACAAGGTATACTGATGGCACATTAAAAAATCAAGTATGTGTGGTGAGCACTGAGGTGTATTGGAAAGACATACTATCATCTGCCTATCATTTAACACCTCAGTGTGGATGTCGTGTGTCGGGACCCTTTCCTGCAATTACTTGTATGTATGTGGTAACTTATGAAATTAGCTTTGTACATATTACCAACGATACTGAATGGCAGAGAGGTCTGTAGTGTGAGTTAAATGATATGATTTTGATGTGAGGAGTTTGTTACTTGGAACACATGTTAATGATGATTTTTTTGTCAGTCTTGAGCCATGGGTGTTCTGTTTCACTTTTTCGTTGCCTCGATTGGGCTAGTTGTTGAGTCGAGATCGCTGTAGGCATGGAAATGTACGTGTGTATGCGTCTCTATCTCTGTGTGTTTTTTTTGCGTAAATGTGATGATACCTTCCTTTATCTCGTTTGTCTGGATGTATGATGTGCTGTTCCTGCACTTATGCTTGTGTGAGGTGACATATGGATTTGTGGGTGAGACCTAGTATGAATATGGGAGTTATGATATCTGTCTGATGACCAAGTGTCTACTGCTACTCGTGGTACATGGGTGGCACATATTACTAAATGACAGAAAAGGTTGCGGTGTGGGCGAGATGTGACTGTGATTTCAAACTTCACACATCCTGTAACTCTTCAGTTTGGATCTAGCATGTTCAGTCTCTTTCCTCCAGTTATGTGTGGTGATGAATGGAACTGTGTGAATGCATTGACATGTGAGTGTGTGTGTGTCTTTCTATGATTTTTGGCCAGTCATGGGTGTTCTGTTCCACTTTTTCGTTGCCATGATTGGGCTAGTTGTTGAGTCGAGATCGCTGTAGGCATGGAAATGTACGTGTGTATGCATCTCTATCTCTGTGTGTTTTTTGCGTAAATGTGGTGATACATTCCTTTATCTCGTTTGTCCTGCACTTATGCTTGTGTGAGGTGACGTATGGATTTGTGGGTGAGACCTAGTATGAATATGGGAGTTATGATATCTGTCTGATGACCAAGTGTCTACTGCTACTCGTGGTACATGGGTGGCACATATTACTAAATGACAGAAAAGGTTGCGGTGTGGGCGAGATGTGACTGTGATTTCAAACTTCACACATCCTGTAACTCTTCAGTTTTTTCCTCCAGTTATGTGTGGTGATGAATGGAACTGTTTGAATGCATTGACATGTGTGTGTGTGTGTGTCTTTCTATGATTTTTGGCCAGTCATGCGTGTTCTGTTCCACTTTTTCGTTGCCATGATTGGGCTAGTTGTTGAGTCGAGATCGCTGTAGGCCTGGAAATGAACGTGTGTATGCGTCTCTATCTCTGTGTGTTTTTTTCGTAAATGTGGTGATACCTTGCTTGTGTGAGGTGACGTACAGATTTTTGGTTGAGACCTAGTATGAATATGGGAGTTATGATATCTGTCTGATGACCAGATGTCTACTGCTACTCGTGGTACCTGGGGTAAATGTTACTGAATGGCAGTAAGGGTTAAGGTGTGGGATAGATGTGGTGGTGCTAATGTGAACAGTTTTGTACCTAGCACACATGATACTGGATGGTAGTGAGGTCTGTTGTGTGAGTAAATGATATGATTTGATGTGAGAGTTGTACTGGAACACATGTTAATGATGATTTTTTGTCAGTTTGAGCCATGGGGGTTCTGTCCCACTTTTTCTTTTCCATGATTGGGCTGTTGTTGTGTTGATCTCGCTGTAGGCATGGATATATGTGTCTGTGTGCGTAAGTATGGTGATACCTTCCTTAAACTCATTTATCTGGATGTATGATTTGCTGTTCCTGTTTCTTTGAGCTTGTGCATGGATACGTATGGATTTGTGGTTGAGACCTAGTATGAATATGAGGGGTTCTGGTATCTGCTGATAGTCAAATGTCTATTGTAACTCATGGTACCTGGGGCACTCTTAATGAATGGCAGATAGGGTTGCAGTGTGGGGGAAACGTATTGATGGTAAATGTAATCAATTGTGTGTGATGAACACTATTTATGATGTAAATACTTAGGTGTATGGTGAAAACATGCCATCTTTTGCACACCCTCTATCTCGCCAGGCAGATGATATGTAAGGAGAGTTCTGTTTTTCAGCCAGTCATGGGGGCAAGAAAGTACTACACCACTTTTTTTGTTTCCATGGTTGGTGCAGGTAGTTGTCCTGAACTTTCTGTAGACTTGTACATGTATATCTGCGTCTCTCTTTGTGCATGTAAGTGTAAGTATTGTGATACCTGACTTAAACTCGTCTGTCTGATGATTTTTTTAACGATAGTTCTGCCAGTTAATCAGTGGTAACGACAATTCTGCCCCACTTCATCGTTTCCATGATGCTTGCTGTTAGTTCTGTCGACCTCGCTGTATGCATGTACAAGTGTGTGCGTGTGTCTACTTCCTCTGTTAATTTGAGTCTAAAATATATGGTTATAGAATTATGCTCACCATCAACGTGTGCTTCTAACCATTGCTTCAGGGCTTTGGCAATCTCCCATTTCACTGTACTCTTTACAGTTTACTGCCGTTTGTGTTGGCATACGAATTGTGTTTCTCACGTTTTTCACTACATAAAAATCATTTAACAGAGGGGGTGATGAGGGGATGTACCCGAGAAGCGAAGGACTTGGGTACAAACCCACAGTCAGACCATTTCTTGTATATATAAGTGTAGTATGGAGACCACATTTTTTGTACATCAAATGCAAGGTGCAAAATATAGCAGCTAGATTTATTAGTGGAAAATATTCAACAAGTGCCTTAATAAAGGAACTGGACTGGATGTCATTGGAAGAGTGTCAGGGGCTGTATGTGGTGTATAATGCTGTTAGAATGGATATTGGCGAAATAATTCTGAGTGGTGTATGGAGCCTAAGTTGGCAATGACCACAATCTGGCATTAGACTTTAGATGATGAGGACTGAATGGATAAAATATCCAAACACCCACTTTGACCTAACAATTTACGACAGTTCAAGCGTGGGTGCTATCTTCGGCGCAATAGAACTAGTGTCTGCACCTTTGGATACTTGTCGATGTGTGGGGATCTTCTATGAAAATGTGGGTTATGATGCCTGTTTGATGACCATGAAACTATCAGTGAGCTTAAGAGGCATTATGGTAACTTTATCGTGGTTACTTGAACAAAGCATGCAATTACAAACAAATGTCAGACTTGGTCCTGAATCCGAAGGTTGGCGTTAAATGGGAACATTTTAAGCCGAATGGAGAACTCCCCTGGGTCCTGATTTATTGAAAAATAAATTGCTGGAAATGGGAGAATTTCCCTGAAAACTGTAGTAGAACCACCTTAAATGAACATTTGATACCTGGCTACTGATTAGCAGAAGACTTTGCGAATTTGAATTTTTAGGTTTACTTTAAAAACGCACGAACAGAAGGTAACCCTGTCTGTAACTGATCAGGGGTTGGATTGGGAATCATTGGAAAACAGAAAGGTGGTTTGAGGAAGTGCTGTGGGTATGTTGGTGATGAGGCTAGGGGTGGATCTTGGTGAAAAGAATTAGGAATAGAATATCAGTAGAAGCTGGCACTGGATTTCTTCTATAAGGGAGTATCTCCACCTTGGTCACAGGCGATGGTCTCAGGCATGTTCAGTGCTTAGCACTGCCTTAGCGTGACTCGATTTTTATCACATAGGACTGGCGTACTTCGATTCGACAGGGGTGAAATTAGTAAGATTAACAGGACGTATTTCGTCCCCCTGATTTATTGAAAAATAATTTCCTGGAAAAGGGGAGAATTTCCCTGAAAACTGCAGTAGAACCACCTTAAATGAACATTTTGGTACCTGGCTACTGATTAGCAGAAGACTTTGCGAAAGCACTGCCTTAGCGTGACTCGATTTTTATCACATAGGACTGGCGTACTTAGATTCCCCATGTGTGAAATTAGTAAGATTAACAGACGGTATTTCGTTCCTGGAACATAAGTGCTGTACTGTAAAATACAGTTAAAGGTGTCAATCACTGATGTGTCACAAGGGATTTATTGGAATTTTAGACAAAGTACAGCTAAGGACACTCAATTTGTGATTGCTTACGAAAGCATAACAGAATTGATACATAGATTGGCCTGGATAGACAAAACGACAAAGGTTTGACCTGGATGGCAACAATTACGAGCCTGGTTTTCAAATCGACAACTTTGCTTTAGTTTAGAGGCTCTCACCAATCGAGGTTATACTTACATCCATCAGTAAACCCCTTCAATGCCTCTTTGAGTCCAAAAGTGTCTGTGTTTCATTACACATAATTTAATACATCCTCTAAAATACCACGGAATGTAGGTGACACTCGCGAAGCTATATTAAATTGTTTATAACGAATCCAACATGATGTGACTAATTGAGTTTGTTTCCCGTCTCTTCGTCGGTGTATTAATTTTTAATGTCTGCCTGCTTCGATGAACGGAATTTTTTTATGGTTTTCCCTACCTTCATCGGTGAATGTCTCTCGGTTTCAATGAAAGGATTTCACCCATTGATGGGTTTTTGAGGCTACGAATTTTGAAAGGAATAACGTATGTGTGGTTTTGCTATACTTATCACAATAATTTCATTTTTTAAACTTTTTAAACGTCTCTCTAACAACCTGGCATTTTGAGATTGGGAAAGGATGGGGAGCAAGGAATGGGAAGGAATTCGGCCATGTCCTTTTGAAGGAAGCATCCCGGCATTCACCTGGAGTGATTTGGGGAAACCATGGAAAACCCAAATCTGGATGCTCCTCGGAAACGCCGTCCTCTCGAATACAAGGTCAGAACGCTAAAACAGGTACTTTTTTTTAACGTCTCTCTAACAACGTGGTCTTTAGAGACGGGGAAAGGAATGGGAATGAATTCGGTCATGGCCTTTTGAAGGTAGCATCCCCGGCATTCACTTGGAGACACACAATTTCATTACCCCTAATTTTGAAATTTGTCCTGGTGGAGGAACATCAAAGAGGCACCGGCTGCGGGATGTAATCAGCCATATGCTATATGGAAGGCTTTAAACAGACTAAGAACTGAAGTGTCCCGATGTAAATATAATATTTAAAAAATGGGGGTACACTAATGACAACGATCTATGTGAATGTGGTGAGCTTCAGAACCCACAACATCTTCTGATATGCAGGAATCTCCCTGAAACCTGCAATATCGACGACCTTTACAGGGCAAACGAGAAGGCCATCAAGATTGCGGAATTCTGGTCACATTCTATATAATTGTGTTTATAGTTAATATTAATTAATTAATGTTATTTGTTTTTTCAACTTGTTATGTCCTGGACACGAGAAATATAAATAAAAATATAAATACCCCTAATTTAATACATCCTTTAAAATACACGGACTGTAGGTGACACTCGTGAGTTATATTATATTGTTCATAATGAAAAAGTGAGTTTGTTTCCCGTCTCTTCGTCGGTGAATTAATTTTTAATGTCTGCCTGCTTCGATGAACGGAATTTATGTTAACAGCGAGGTCTTTAGAGACGGGAAGGAATTCGGCCATGGCCTTTTGAAGGTAGCATCCCCGGCGTTCACTTGGAGTGATTTTGGGAAACCATGGATGCCTGGAACCTCCGTCCTCCCGAATGAGAGGCAAAAACGCTAAATAATTTCATGAAAACAGGTACACATAGAATTTATATCTGGAGTTTATGACGCTTTTTTTCCCGTTAAAAGGAAACATTTATGCTTTTCGAGGCGTGGAAATTACGTAACTTTGCGGCTTTTCCACAAAACACTTAAACACCGCGGCCGGACTCGAACCGGCAACCTTCGGCACTCTAGCCCCAACACTGCCGAGGTCGTTTTAATGTGGACTTTTTTTTGTTTTTAGTAAAATTGCAATGATTTATGCTTAAGTACCGAAGAAATTGGACGCCCTAATTTCTTTGTCCGCCAGCTATGCTTTCACAATGGTGGATGGCCTAGCTGTATCGCTCTGTAATGGAGCCATTTCGTAACCTGTCGGACTCCCGAAATATTTCACGCATATTGGGACACCCGCTCCATCTAGCGGCAAATGTCTACTACCGTGTGCTGACCTCTAGCGAGAGTTATGCAAGTTATCGCGCATGTCGCAACAGGGTCTCGGCGCCGAGCAAGTGCGTACATGTCGACTGACACCTGTGCAAATACGCCTTAGGCTAGGGTTTTCCCCCGCAAGACAAGGATAGAAGATTTCGTGGCGAAGTGGAATATCTCTGGCCGGCGCATGCGCAGATGAAGTTTCTCGTGTCATGCGCTTTTCGGTGGAGACACCTGGTGTCAGGATGTGTGTACATGCTACATTGCAACATTTGTGCAGCTGGAATATCTACATCACATAGGACACAATCGTAAATAATATCGCTGATTTCAGATTAACATTGTTGCAGATAAGTGAAATAACAGGTAGAATAAAGATTAAATAACAGTTATATATGTTTAAATTGAAATAAGCTGTCGTCATGCCGTCAATGTGGCAACACTGCACTAGATTTGAATTTCCCGCCAACCGGATGTGACGTCATGGAGGGGAGGGAGAAAAGGGGAAGGGAAGCCGCCATTTTGTGTCACGTGACCGGAAGTTGGGATTATAGAGAAAACAGGTCCTCCTCCTACTAGCACATTAAAATAACCCTACGTCACACCGTATATATGTATGCTAGCTTTAGCTGCCGTTTCGTACGCGTGGACTAGGAATTTTATTGCTAGGGTTGGACATAGAAAGCTTAAGTTACTTACACAAATGGACTGAGTGATTCATCTAACAATATACGGACTTACACACGTTATCCGTCTGTCTGTCAACGTTTACTTAGTTTTCAAAATTTAATGACAAAACGTTATTTATCACGAAAAAAAGGATACTATGTCCTCCCTAATGATCCACTGAATTTCCTTGTCAAATTTCATCAAGAGAAGTTTACTGTTTAGTCGGTAAAACGTTAGAAACAGACAGAAAGAAAGGTTAATTTCGCATTTATTAATGTAGATATAAAGTCGCATTAAGAGGCAATTCAGAATTAAGTGTACGATACGGAGTAATATGGTAATTGGTGCGAAGCGCGGCTTCCGATACATGTCGATGTCGTGAGGAGGTTCATGAACAGACTAAGTATTAATTGAATAATTATTCATCGATAGACTAACTCGGCTAGTTACCCGAGAAGATTTTATTCACCTTCAACGACAAGAAAACGTTCAGTCTTAAAACTATTATAATAACTTGTAAGAAAGATGACCGTATACTGGAGGATCATACATAAGGCGTTCATTTGCTTTTGTCGACCGATTGGAATAATTTGAATTCTTGCTCTGTTTTGGTTTAACTTACTCCAGTAATCCCAGATGGTAAGCGGTATAACTGATAACCTCAGCTGTGAAATATATTCGCATAACTTTTGTGATCACTCATTAACGAACATCTTATACACCACTGGGAACTATAGTAAGATAAAATATAGAAATGCCTAATGGCGTCATATACGCCTAAATGACTGACCAGTCGCTCATTTGTAGTGCGTTTTTCTTGTTTATGATCAAGGAAGTGATTATAAAACGGCGCAGGTCCTTTGGCCTATTCTTTCGAAGGAAATCATTCGATCGGCAGGTTTAACTTTCCAGTCCAACCGCTGCATTGTGCTCTCACTCCACAAACACCGTGGAGTTTGAGAACTTAATCCAATCCTTTGCAAAAAAAAAAAAAAAAAAAAAAAAAAAAAAAAAAAAAAAAAATTGGACAGGAATTACACAGCTGTTGAGATCGAGCAAGCTATCCTCCTAGAGGCAGCCAGGCTCAGTTAATGCACATCAGAGACCACGGGCAGGAGGGATCAGTTATGGAACCTGCACAGGTAATTTCACATGCTCAACGAAGTTTAGGCAAGGTCAGGATACTGGGAAAGAACGTCAAGCAATCTGACCGATAATATTGCTTGATGTGACGTTAATGATGATTCATAATTGAACTGGCTGCGGACGTTGGCATCCGTTCGTGGGAGGAGTTGGCGTGCAGACTTCTCACGGCGCTAGCGGTCCACTGTGCCTGTTGTCTGTGCACAGCCATTGTGCGAGTCACGTCCTGCGGCGTGCTACCGCATCTGCCAGCCAGGTAGCACTGGCACACAGCCCGGCGAAAGTCCACCAAATAGGGGATACCTGATTTTCTACAAGTTTTGGGAACAATGCCAGAATATTAAATTCAGACTTATTTCCGCATTATTAAAGCTGGAACTGCAGAATTTTTTTCTGGCTCTAAATTACAGAGAAATTCTGGAATTTTATTTTATTTTGGACTGAAAAAATAATTAGCATCCCCCAAATTTTGTGAATATAGTGTGGTGGGTTTAGTGGTGGGCAAACTACGTTACAATTATCTTTCATACCTTTATGATTAATAAAAGGAGATTTTTAATTTTAATTTGTAAGAAGGAGTGAATATTTATTAATTTTTGCAAGAATCTCGATGTTAGTTGGAATTTAAGGAAAATTGTCACAATATGACATTTATTTTCTTATCATTGGCGATTACAAGTCTGAGCGAATTTACCGTTAACATTAAGATAAATTGGTAAAATCATAATAGCAATGCTCAGAGATACAATTAGCCGTCATGAGCAAGCAAAAAATTGTATATTTACTTTTAAATCCATCTCAGAATTAAAATGCAAGAAATAATGACATTTGGAAAAAATTAAAAATACAAGTTATGACGACCTCAGACAAAGGTATCACAATACTGTGACTTTACAGTTAAAAGAAAATCATGGGCGCCACGTATGAACAATATATCATTCGAAAATAACTAGTCCTGCACATTATGCCGCTAGCTCAGGGGTTTTTCAATTACAAAGTTAGAACATGGATCTATCCTCTCAAAATCGCTTAAGGATTCAGTTTCACGGAATGCACAATCAGATGGCTTGGTCCTGGTCGTATTAAGTTACTATTGTAGTTCTGCGTCTGATGTCTGCGGTGACCGGAGATGACCCAAGTTATGTGTGTCTCACAACGTGGCTACAGACACGTCCTGTCTGTTAATGCGCATCATCGCATTACTGGCCGTGTTGCCGTGATAAGCCTGATCCAGCAAGCCGGCAGCCAGGAGTCGTACAGCGGCAGTTGGCGAGGGAAGCCAACTTTTCAAGTCCAACTCAGACTAGACTCGCCTAGAATCGAATGTAGAATGTCCAGCTCCTCGCTCTTCGGTCCGCGAGGAAAACTTCTGGCTCCACCCCCTTGCAGTATCGAAGATCACATTCAACAGAAAATTCCCAGGATTTTAAGTTATATGCTCATTTGGATTGGATCTTCAGGTTGGCACCTAATGTCACGTGATATCCCCGATATCTTATTTGCCCCGCGTAACTAACAGAGGTCGGACATATTCGGCTGCGTTCGGGGACGACTGTGTTCGGGCGGCAGGCATTTCCCGCCAGGTGAGTGACCTTGTTGACCGCCCACCCCCAGGGAGCAGAGTGTGTCGTCCGGCAAAACCCTAAATCCACGACTTCCTGTCGCCATGGTTCGGGAAGACCACGATTAGCTTCAAGCCTACACAGCTCAATAATTCTTTAATATTCGCTTTAACAAGATACACTGAATGTTCATCATTGCATTACAGTCCTCACTTGGAATCTTGCGTTCTTTAGGAAATTTTTTTTTTCTTTTTTTTTTTAATGGCATTCGGCAACGGAGGCCATACAGCCAGCTCAATGTATATTATTTTCAATGTATGGACGCCACAGGACGGACAGGACATTCACACAGACACACAACACTTAACATCCATGCCCGCGGCCGGATTCGAACCGGCGGCCATCGGCACGCGGAGCTAGCACTCTAGCCCCTACGCTACCGAGGCCGGCCTTTAGAAAATTACAACATAAATCTATTTAGGTGGTCGCCCAAGATTTATGTAAATTACTCTTATATTATTATTTATATAATAAAAATGCACATTGGAACGTGGCGACATCGTGTCACGTTACAATAGTAAATACGTATATGTTGCATCTGAATACATCGTCATAATCTATAGCATTTCATGTATTTGCATACATTATTTCCTTAAACTGTTCGCTAATGCTCGGGCCTGGTATTCGAAGGAGTTGGGTTCAGATCCCTGTCCAGCCATCCAGATTTCGCTTTTTGATGGCTTATCGAAATCACTCCACGTGAATGCAGAGATGATTCCATCAAAAGGTCATATCCAATATACCCTCTCACTTTTTGCCCGTCCTCTCCTGGATCTAATTACCACGAAGTCGACAAACCGTAAAACACGAAGCAAAACAAATTGTATAGTTTGACTTTCTTTGGTAGTGCCTTGAGTCGTTGCTGTTAGACAAAGCTTAAATCGTTTTTCGCTTTTACTTAACCTTATTGAATTTCGATAGAGCCAGAAATATTTTGTTCTGTTTGATCATGCTTACAACGGATAGGAGATAACTCTCGGATCTTTTCAGAATATATTATTGTATGGTTTAAAATGTTTTTAGTGTTCTGTATATAGATTCTCTTTTGGTTTGGTGCTCTAACAGTACTATCGGCTTGTAAAAATTGTTTGTGCCCATATATTTCAAGTAAAAAATGTTCTCATACGAAACGACGTGCTCTTTTTATCTCGCATTGCTGCATACAAGGATTTTTTCTTAAATACCCCTTCTCTTTAAAAAAAAAAAAAAAAGTGTACTCGGTTAACAAAAATGGTGTAACACGTGCTGGAGAGCAGGTGTGGCACCTCTGATGAGAGCGTAAAGCGAATTTTTGGAAGTACAAGTGCTACCGCCGTTATTAATGTCGGGGAAACTCGATTAGGTGGATTAATAATTACCCAGGTTATCTCGTTGCCGCAACCGCCTGAAGGGGAACGCGGATTGGGGGAGGAGGAGGAGGAGGCATGATGAGCGAAACACACGCGTGCTTAATAAAACATCAGCGGCGCCCAAGGGAGGGATGCGGATTGTCTCGTCTCCATGATTTAACACGGTATCCTTAGGTCAGTGGGCGACAATATTAATAACGTTGACAGTGGCAACATTGTTGGCTGATGCTGAAGGTAAAGAATAGACGAGGCTTAATATGTTCTCAGATACAACTCCAGTTGGACGACCTAATCTCGTTTACTGTCTATCACTTAATACTGTTTGTCACTTGAAGCAAGGATGCTTTGTAGGGGCAATTAAGTTGAGGGGCATAAAGTGCACGTACAACCCAATGATCATTTTACTCTCAGTGTGTACCAATATCCTGTCTGGCCTCATAACTGATGGATATGAAGGTTTTTTCGAATGTATCTTTTTTCTTTAACGATAACATACTTACCATATACGTAACATAACTTAGTCTTGAAGGTTTGTTGGGTCCTCCTGAAGGAGACATACCAAGCCAGTATGTTAGTCAGTGTAAGGACGACCAGTTCCTTCCGTCTTGGACCTACAATAATTTTATGGTGCAATCCGAACCACGGTTCAATTACACAGTGCTTTCTAAACAGTCGGAGAAAACGAACCAGTGCAGTCACCTCGGAAGAAAAGTGTTTCCAAGGAAAATTTCTACGTTGTTTTTTAAATTGTATCTTCCTTCTGTTCCTATTTTTTTGCTTCTGCTCTATGCCTCGTCTACGTCGAGGTCATTAGAGGTGGGAAAGGACTGGGGCTAGGAACGGAAAGGATTTCGGCCATAACCTTTTTAAGGAACTATTCTGCCATTCGGGGAAACCATGGAAAACCCAAATTGGGATGTCCTGACGAGGATTCGAACCTGCGTTACCTCTCACCCACCTTGCTCAAGGTAATTCATCTTCAGTGATGATGCTGTTGGCGTTTAGAACTTTATATCGAAACTATATTACATTAAAAGATCAGTGTTAGGAATTATCAGCACACTCAAGCGTTAGAAATACTATAAATGACACACATCAACCACATTAACTATTAGCTACTGATTGCTAGGCACCAGGGTAGTGAAATGTCTCTGCAATTTACTAGTATTATTCAAATCCTACTCTAGACCATCCTGATTATTTGATGTTTTTGCTAAAAATTAAACTTGTCAAAATTAGATTAACTTGAAAAACGTACAAGCTTTGAGTTATAAACAAATATATTATTCTTCATAAAGAATGTAACTGTCTTTTATGACAAGACTTATGCAACGGCTAAAGCACATCCAACGAATTGAATTAGAACGGGAAATGCTTCCAGTGTTTTTTTTACTTCCAAATCCTCAGAGGCCGAATTTAGACCATTATTGATGATATTTTTCGAGACGTTATGTGGTTTCATTGTAATAAACGTTACTGTAGTCTAATATTGATACGACATTTAAAACGATTATGAATCTCATTTCTGCTTTTCGGTTACATTAAAACGAAAATTGGCGAAAGACAGCGAGAAATCGTTAATTTTACGGATCCTTTCGAGCAGTTTACATATTCTAGCTGCAAAAAAAGATATATTTCCTCAAATATTTCTCTCGAAACCTTTTTCATAGTCATTAGGAGGTGTTATATCGCAATGAATTTGTAGCGAGGCGTCGGCAGACACATAAAGGCGGCAAATTTTATGCAAATGACAGCAAGAGCGCATTTGCGATGGTCATATTCGATAAGGTTGCCCTTACGCTTATGGCGCATTTATATTCATTGCTCACATTTTCATTTGCTGTAACGCCCGCGAAGCAAAACGTGAGGTTCGCAATATGAGATACAGAACTGCTAGAGGAAACGTGATTTTAAAATTCGTTAAAACACTGTACATTAATTTCTCGAATTCCATCTGTTTGTTACGGGTGGTGTAGGCCTATAATATTATAGTTAATAAATCTATCTCACCGCCAACAGAAATTGTGAGAAGTAAATGTGAAATGTAAATGATAAATATGGTTGTAAATGATAATTATTTCATTTTTTTAATGTATACATATATTCGTGAAGGTTTGAGGATAGTAAAATCGGTATAGTGAAATGTGTGAACAATTTATTACATTTGGAGATTTTTTAAAAATAAACTCTGTTGCAACTTTACGTTTTCTACTCACTACAGGAACGAATTTGGAAATTTTTGAGATTCGTTTACTTTGCATGGTTTCTAAGTGCTTCCTCAGTTACCCTGCAATATGTGTACTGTAAACTAAAGAACAAAAGTATTTTGTAAAAATTAGTTATGGAAAAATGTTCTCCTCCTTTGTCTGGCACATACTCCAAACACACATTATGAAATCTCGCAGAAATGCTACTTTCTAGCGGTCAAGTGAATACCATTTAGTTGCTCTTTATTTCTTTTATAAAGTGTTGGAGCACATTGTTGGAAGGAAAACTGTTAATTTTGCAAAATGCATTCCTTCTAATTTGTTCTTTAGATTTAAAGGATTTAGTTATATATAATTATAAACATTTAATCTACAAGGTGAAGCTTTAATGCCTACTGGCACAAGTAGTCATTCAGTGGAACAAAATGAAACACTGTCTGTGACCTTCTCGAGACAGTGCCTCTGAAAGACCCCTTTGCTACACACTGGCACTGGCTAACTGTATTCAGGCTGCTAACACATGCTCCAGCTAACAATAAGATGCTGTCTTTCCCCGTGGGTATGTTCTACGCCGGCAACGAGACGGATATTCAAAGATACTAGAACCTCGTGAAAAAAGATACTTCCAATCTACATGCTAGTGCATCACTATGGAAGCGGTTTCACCCCAGTAAGATCTACATTAGTGTTTACTGTTAATTTTTCATCTATTCATGTGACTTTAATAATAGGAGCAGTGTTAATCGACAGCAACAGATCGGGTTCTATAAAACTGTAAATAGAGCTGTTCCCGACCAACATGTAAAAGTTTCTACCAAAATTTGTAAGCAGAGTGTTAATAATTAGTTATGTATATAAATATACACATTTCCTTAACAAAATCATGTATGCGCATTTAAAGTTACTGACGATACCTTGTTCAATAAGGACGAAACGTGTATGAGATATATGAATTAAAAACAGATGCTAAAAACGGTTTTTTTATTTATGAATGTTAGAAGTTTCTACTGCACCATGTAAAGAGTTGTTACAGGAGCACAATTTTAAAATATTCATAAATGTCTAAACCAATTATTTCAAAGCTATTTACTAAGCTACTGAGGTAATAGTCGTGTTTATTGAAGGTGAGTATAATTTAAATCTGGACATTTGTTGGAATAAGTGTTAAAATATGCTGATTCAATTTGAAATATCGTAGTACATTTCCATTTGAATATTGTAGCATTTTGAATGATTATTAGTTGAAAAGACACACCTATTGTTCCGCAATAGGTATCTATTTTAATACTGATTATTGGTTGTGTTTTCGTGAGTTTAGCTTTCCTCAGTGAGGCATCAGTGAATTTAAAGCAGATTCAATTTTGATTAAAACAAACCTCGTCGAAGAAGTGATAGGGTATGTTTTTCACATACTCTAAAACTATCATGATCTCTGAGTTATTACATTTGCGTTTTTACTAGTTGTTGAAGCTGAAATATAACTGCCAACTTGCAGAGTCTCTCTGTTCCTCCACCCGTCTTAGTATCTTTGCTAGTGCCTCCTGGGAGACGGACAACCCGCTGTGGAATACAAGTCTACACGACCGTCAAGATAAACAGCGCCGCAGACAGGAAATTATGTTCCGGCTTCTTTGCTCTGCAAATAGCAAAGCTCACTGTTTGACGGAAGTCCTGGAGTCGAAATTGCACCAAAGCAAACATTTTTTGTGATACTATTAGAGTTATAGTGTCGTTCACAAATGAAAGAACAGAAGTTTTTCGATTCACAAAAAAAATAAAAAAATAAAAATTTACAGAACTTTAGGTTGAAAAGTGGCTTAGACCAGAAGAAAAATTTCGCCAAAGTCATATTTGATGATGAATTAAGAATTAGGTTGACTAGCTGCCTGGACCACAAAAAAATCCCGGAAGTAACTAGGAACAACACGATTAACATGCTTCCTAGCTGTGGTGGTTAAATTGAAATACAGCCTGGACCAGAAGAAAAACGTCATAAAAAGCACAAGGCGATATACCTACAACTGATTTTTAACATTTGGTATCTCGAGATATCAAAAAACTGTAATGTTTACTTTCGATTTGTATCATCCAGATGCTTAAGAATCCACCATTAACTTCATCAAATTTCAGTAACTCTGGTATCATAGTATTGCCGATTTCAGTAACCATGTAAAAGGGATTGCTTTTACAAAGTGCTTGCACGTCGGCTCTCAAACTTTACTGAAATGTTTCAAGCCAAGTCAGCAGTTGTCACATCTGTCATTACCCCTATTTTAACTGCAGGCTGTTTTATCTTCACAACCTCTCAGCGCTTATGGATACTGTGGGGTTTCGTCACCGTTTGTTACGCCCGTAGATCACTCAGAATGGAAAGTCAGTTATACAAGAGCACGAGCAGGAACTATGCTAGTACACGCTTCGTTTAACCGTGCCACTCGTTATAGCATATTGCTCCATATTGGATATTTTGATCCACGAATTAACGCATTACTTTTTCGGTATCGCAGTCCCTTTACTGAAGAGGCCATATTGTGAAAGAAACGCTTCGCTAAAGTCGATAATTCGGTGCTGCAATACGGAATCCGAAACATTGCTCTTAAGACTCGTTTATCTCCGGGTTACGTCGATAGCCTAAACTTGTTCGCTGTCTGGCTGCCGAAGCGGATGAAATGAATGACTTTCGATCGCACCACTGAAATTGGAAGGCAGGAACGGATTATTTCTTCAGTCCCGGTAATTTGGAAAACAAGGGAGGAGGCATAATATTGAGTATTTTTTAAGTTGGTTGTTAATATTGATCTCAAATATATTCTTTATAGTAACGAATTTTAAGATAAATATAGAAGATTGGAATGCAAACAAAGCAAAAAGAAGAAAAAAAAATACACAACTTCAACGCATGAACTCCTAAGGACATGTAGAGGTGTAAGAACTAACTTACTGATTTGGGATACCTGGGAAAACATGCAAGCTTCATCAATAGATGTTACAGCTCTCTGAACAGTAGTATGGGATTGATAAATCTGTAGGATGATTAATATCCGTCAAATAACCTTATTGATGGGACCATAGCAAAACGCTGTTTTTTTTTTCTAGCGAATTTGGTATTGTAAGTACAACTTCGGTCATCTTCCGACATTCTCAGAGGAAGTAGTCGAAACGTTTTTGTTAGAAATCAAATTTCGGTGATGTAAAGATATCGTGATTGAAAGTATCTATTCTCACTTTTTCCCCCTTGCCAGCCAAACACAGTGCAGGATAGAGATTTAGTATAAAATATGTGATTACAGTAGGTGCAATTGCTAACATCTCTCTTGCGCTATCGAGAAATTGAGAAGAAGAAATGTAAAATACTGTTGACATCCCTTGTACTCGGTTTCTATAAAGTGGAACCTAGCATTCAGGAGGACGCGGGCTCGATCCCTAGTTCGGCTACCCAAATTTTCATGGTTTCCCGAAATCACTGCAGGCGAATGCTGGGAAGGTTCCTTCAAAAAGCCATCTTCGATTTCTTCCCATTTCTTATCCCCAGTCTTGTTCCGCCTTTCATAACCTCGACGGCAACAATGACTCAAATCCAAAGTAAAAGACAAGTAGAAGAGTGGACAGAGTAAAACCAGTGGCTTTGTTTGATGGCTTGTATCAGTTGGTTTCACACTTCATGGTAGCACTGTTTCAGCGCAGGCGTAAACGATTGACTAGTGGACAATATTTCCCTTCTCGAGGGGAATTACGTTGTTACTTTTATATTTGGTGGTTCCTTCAGGAACTGCAGCTAATTATGGATATTGTTCTCTTCCCTCCTACCCTTAAAATTTTTTTATTATTATTATCACTGCATCTACATAAAATATTTTTCTTTCCGTCAACTGGCTAAATCGTTTGGTTCCTCCGGTATAAAAGTAACTAAATCCGTTATTCAACAGTCAGACTTCATGGGTGGGCTTGCAGCCACGAGCCAGGATCCGTGATGCAAGTAAAATGCCTCAAGAGTCCTCTTTTTTTTATCTACGGTTTCCCCACTTCATGAAGTGCTTCCCGTTGAGATGAATTCCAACTGCGCCAGATGAATACGACGAGGACAGGAAAATCTGTTTCCTGGCTCCCCGCCTGTCTGCTAGCAGGAAGCGGCCGAGTCAACAAGCCAGGCAGATAGAGCTGTGGACAAAGGCGGCCCACCTGCCCACGGCGCGGCGCGGCGGGGAGGGATTCCACAATAAGCAGGTTGGCTCGCTGCCTCTCACGGCACGCATTTGTACAGCTGCGTAACATGGCCCTTCCGGGGAACGGTTTCACAGGAAAAGGAAGTCTTGAAGCACGACTGCGGACAAGCGTGTCGAAATTCCATAAGAAATGCTGACAGCAAGAATCAGGTTAGCCTCTTCATGCAGGCCTGCGATTTTCACGGAGGATTTGTGAGGGACTTCTCGCAAAACATTGATGCTATAGGACAATCAGGACACTGTATCCCGCGTCGTTCCATCTACTCTACAAATTTCTATCGTTGTGCTTGTCTTCCACTCAATTCTGTCATCTGTTCTGTGCTCTCATTATGGCTCCGAATTCCATCTTTGGCAGCACTCTTGGACTTTGATTTTCCTGTTGCAGTTCATGCGGTTTATTAATGTCTATTATTCACACATGCCCGTAGCGCGCGTAGTATTATAGAGTATATAAACTCTAGAACGTACGGCAACGTTATGTACTTAAAATTAATTTACAGTAGTGACTTAAAAAAAAATATTTGCGTGCGGCATTTTTTTATGGGTAGAAGAAGATCCATCCCTCATCATATAATAAGAGGTAGAAACACAGAACAGCATGCCAGAAAGAGACAATTTTCTGGCAGTTCCCTTTTTCATCAAGTAGGATGTTTACATGCCGGAGAAGTCTAAAGACATTACTTATGTATGGAAAGCCTTGCTAGACAGTTTTACCTTTTTTGTGTTGTCATTTTATCAAGCCGCTTATTCCGATAAGTGTTCAGATTTCCAGTGGTGGTTTCTCTTTAATTCTTGTTTAGAGCTAGATCAATCAAGAAAAGTTTGCAGTAATTCCATGCAATGGGTTTACTGATTTATATTCAATTACAATCACAGCATTGTGGATCCATGATGTAACCAATCTTTTTAAATCAACGCGAGTTTTAAGCAAGATACCTTTCAGTTGCTAAATTTTCGTGGTTTTATTTTGAAAGTGTTTACACCATCTTACTTGTACTGACTTCTGTTACCGTAACGGAATTTTACCTGATCACTTCTCATTCACTAGATACAAATATTGGAATTGTTTCTAATTCTCAGAAAGCTCATAGCCAGGAAGTCCAGTTCCAAACTGTTCATCGATTTTGATAAAATTTCTCAAACTTGATCTTCTCAATCTGGTAGGTAACATTGTACACCTGACAGCTGAATTCCCGACACTCCTTGTGGCGTTCCACCTCCTTCAAATATCTGCAGTGCCGGTTGTCGAACAACTTCACACTGTTCCACTGATTTCAAACTTTGCTCAGTTTATCTTCTCAACTGACAACCTGGCAGCTTGATTCTCCAAACCTTTCGCTATATTGCATTCCCCTCAAATATCTGTAGTGCGGATTGCCCGTTACGAAATTACCGAAGTTGATTTTCAGCGGAAGGGAAAGAAAGGAAACAAAATTAAATGTTTGAGGTCCATATGTAGTTTAGTTTTTATGGTTTCATGTAAAAGAAATAAGGTTTTTTTTTAAATTTTCTGTAGTACACACAGTTCCAATAACGGGTCAAAAGCAACTTTTACATTTCAGGATTACCGGAATATAATTCCGTCAGGATTGAGGTGTTATACATTCCGATATAAGACTAAAAAAAACTTTTTAAATTTTAAGTAGCTCAAAATTATTGAAGTTATTTTTTTAAAAACTTTATTGTCTAATCTTGATAGTACTATTAAATTCTATCTGTGAAAAATATAATTAAATAGGTATACTAGCATTAAATTATGACTGTTAATACATCAGTCCAGTTAAGAACTTGTATACGTGTTTATCCGCGGAAGGACTCGGGTGGACATGTAGTGGCTGCGTAGATAACATTACTGAAGCGGAAGTGATCAGATATTTTTCCAGGCGCATGATCACGCGTCTGCTCCACTGACCTGTCCCTTCTGGTTTAGCTGTATCGCCGACCTAGGCCAATCTGGCGGCTCACCGTTAGTGTTCTTGTCTTCGCTGAAAGCGACACCGTTGTTTCCTTGTAAAACAATATACTTGTTTTCCTTGGCTGTGCAGTATGGTATGGCGCTCGTGTGTATCAGATGTTGCGCTCTAAACGGTTTATCGACCATCAGACGAGTATCGACATGGAAAATTCTGATAGTTTGTGGACAGGATACCAGGAAATTGACAAACAGCTCCCACATACAATACACGAAAGTGTTCTTTCTTGTGTCTTATGCGTAGCGTGCAAGTACTGCTTCCTAGTTTTAGCCTCACAAAGTTCACAACATCTGTGGATTCACTCTCACGATACAGAAATCCACACCGAGCATAGTAAAGGCCAATGTTTGACCCCGGCGTTCGGGAGTACATTGATTGGATCCCAGGTAAAGCTGTTAAATGAAGATTTTCCATGATTTTCCGAACTCGCTTCAGACAATGACGACATGATTCTTCAAAAGGCGATTGTGTAAGTGCTTTCAGTCCCTTAGGCCATCTTCTTAGTTTTATGGATTGTCAACGTAGAGGAGTTTAAATACAGTTTTTTTTTTATTTTTTTTGCAATGTATATATATATATAAGTAAATTTGAGAAGACTTGAAACAAATGCACTTATGTAACAAAATATTATTTTATGAATGGAATTCTCCAACGGCTTAGTAACGATCAGTTTAGTCTGCTGTTAGAGACAATAAAAGGCGTTCTTATAACTCACGTAATGAATACTATAGAGCAGGGGTGGGCAAACAGCGGCCCGCTAAGAGCAGTTATGTGGCCCGCCAAGGCATAAATATCTACATGTTTTCAACTGTTCTAGAAACTGAATGAACTTAATGTTTATTGCATAGAAAGAGGTTGTTTGTACGTGCAATGTGGAAGCATAAAATCATTAAAGCAAAACTAGATATATTCGTGATGCAACCAGGTGAAGGTAATTTTTGTTATTTTACTTAGTTAGAAAACAAAGTGCATGAAAGTGTTTTTGCTAAGATTAAGGATCGTCTGAAAAGTTTGGTGGACGAGGTCACATGAAGAGGAATTTAAGAAAATTTAAAGTTAATATGCTCTCTTATCCCAGCACTGCTGATATTGACACAGCACCTGAGTAACTGCAGCTTCAACACAGTCAGATGACACTGTGAAATAATTGTTTAATGTTGTGGCATTGGTTGACTTTTACAAATCTTGGTGTGCTGAAAAATTTCCATGTATGAAGAAATTTGCTGGGAAAATGTTCTCTGTATTTTGATCTATATATTTTTGTGGGTAAAGTTTTTCTTACTTGAAGATCAACAATCGTACACATAGATGCTCTTTGGCAGACATTGACTTGTAAGATGTGATAAAGATCTCAACACGCAATCTCACTCCTGATTTTTTTTAATGAGAATAATGTAATAGGACACATTTGTCTTATTAAACTGATTCTGAAATTAAATGTGCTCGCAGCTATAGATCATATGAAATTAGCACAGTAAATGAGTTGAATAATTTATATAATTGATTTTTATGGTACAATTTGTATACTTTTCTGAAATGCAAAATTAACTAATAAATGCAATAATTTTAAAAGGTTCTGCCCTCCGTTAACGTTCGCTTCCAGAAAGTGGCCCCCGAGCCAAAAGAATTGACCACCCCTGCTATAGAGGGATCTTTCACCAGATACCGAGCATGGCGGATAAGCGTTAACGCTCTGGCCTCGCATTCGGGAAGAGGTGGTTTCGAATCCCCGTCGGCTATCCAGATTTAGGTTTTCCATGGTTTCCCAAATCACTCCCGGCGTATACCTTCAAAATTCCATGGCTTCACTCCTTCCCATACCTTGTTACTAGTTCTTTCTCCCCTCTAATGACCTCCAAGTCGAAACCCTGAAGCCAGAGAAAAATCGCCAGTTTAAGTTGTAGAGGATATCTTTGCGCAGTCTGATTTTCTTAATAATGTGCCATTTCAACCCAAATCCTTTGGTGAAATAGCCATTTCACTGTAGCGCGAGTTTAATACAGGTAATCGAATATTAATTAGTAAGTTCGCTTGGAGGTATCGCTTTCTGCTGTGTTCATCACTCCTCCTGAAGGAGAAACGTGTTAGGAGGGTAAACTCGAGGTGGTCTTCCAAGAAGAGAAGCCTCGCGCCTGTGTATAATTTGCTCGGCTGTTCCGTGAAAGCTGTTAGCAAATGTGGTGACGCACAGCGGCGCTGGAACGGATATCTTCTGACTGCACCCTTCAACACTCACGTACTACTCGCGTTCGCTTATTGTACAGGCTGAAGTCTCCTGAATGAGTTGCCATTTATCCTGAAGTATGGATAGATTTCATTCTAATCTTATGGATTCCTTCGCTTGTTGAACAAAAATATTACACCAAAAAAATGATTAATAAAAGTTTTATGACCACGATTAAAAGTACATATCGGTAAATGGCAGCATATCCCGTTTGCCTTGGAAATAAGGTATAATATTGTAGATGCGAGGCAGTGCCTAACTCTTGGTGGCTTCACGGTACCAAAGTGTTTTGATAATAAAATGGTACTCCCATTCGCAATCTTGTTACTGCCAACCATTTTCGTTTCCCAAAGTATCAAAAAATAAATTCAGGTGGGTGCTTTGATTTCAGTTCGCTTACAATTCAATTTCTCTAGAGACCTGCATCGTAACGTGCAAAAGCATATTGAAATTGAACCTTACATGATGTGTTTGTGTGCTTGTATTCTGAAATGTTATCTCTTAAACGTACAATAGGAGTTTGGGGGATGTATAATTGTGAAGAAGGTTAGATATACTAAACAGAAAAAAACTTTACAGTAAATATTTATCGTCTATATTTTTTACTTTTAATCTCTTATTTTATAAACACAGCGAACGTTACAAGAATTGCTTAGTATCGTTGAATATGAAAAACTTTTTACTGAATAACCAAAATGATTATTCAGGCACTGTCGTCTTGGGCACGAAATGGCACAACCGGTTTGGTAATTGCCACCAACGTTATGGGAAAGTTTACTGCCGTTTTCCCTTAGTATAAAAATCCGTCTATATGCCTCGATGGTATCTGGTCCACAAACAATGCTACACGTTAGCGAAGGGCTTCAATCTCTTAAGGGCAGATGATACGTCCAAATGAAAAAATTACCAATAAACTGAGTTTAATCGGTCTATTTCGAAACTTGTATGGTGTTAGTTATAAAGCGACAAATCCCATGATATTCTGATTAACTGTGAAATACCCATACACATAATAGCGAAATAGGTGCGTGAGTGGCTTTACTCTCGAAATGTCACTGGGCGAATTTGCATTAACCGTAGGCTGTAGGGTTACTGAAGGAGCAGCGACTACACATATGGAAATTGTGACTGGCAGTGTTTGACGAGGGTCGGTGCCATACCCAATGTCATTTGGGATACCTTATATTTAGCATCTTCACCAACGAGCTCAACATATCAATCGTAGATACTGGACCTCTGAAGGAACAAGTAAATTCATCATTGTTCAATTTCGTTACTACATTTGCTTTCAACTGATCGTAATTTTAACAACCTGAGAAACGTTTTAAGCTAAAATTTGTGTCACTGCTACTGAGTTTCCGCGGCTTCCCGTCTGTTGTATGACATAAGAAAGAAAACACTTATGCCATGCAGATTGCCTGTCCCATGAGGATTCCACCAGTGATAGAATACAGCTGCTTTGCTCGTGTTGTGTTCAAGGACTGCCGTGTAGTAACCATGATACTGTAGAAAGAAATATCACCGACGTAGAATGGTATCAGAAAAAACAATTCAGACACTATTTATCCTTGGTAGAGACAAATATCGCAATTTCCGTAAGTTCAGTGTTCGACGTCAAAGTTCTCAGCAGATGCTTGAACATAACAGTAAAGCGATACAATGTCGCTAACATCAGTCAAAAGTCCTTATCTCTCAGTAAAAACGTAAATAAGCGTTCGTTACTTGTCAAAGTAGTCATCAAACTGCAATGGATCGAACGCGGATATCCTCGTCTGGTGAGAAACTGAATGGCATTTGAAAGCAGCCGCGTGTTCCATACAGGCGGAGGAGATCACTTTCGACTGTGGTGATCACATTCTCGTCACGCGTGTGGCCCCTGAACGAGGGCGAGTCAGTGGCCGCTGGGCGGGTGACTCACCAGGCAGGCACCAGGACGCGCCAATAAATCTGCACGGCCACTGTGACATTTCACTCACCAGCAGTCTCCCCTCCCCTACCCTCAAGCTGGCGCCGCCGATTCCCAGGAAAGGCAGGCCGGCTGGCTTGCTCCATTGATTGGGGGAAAACCTTAATTGCCCCCATGAGATCGTTGTGCGTGGCTGGCCCACCAGAAAATGTTCATCTTCCATGTCATGGTTTAACTAGCCTGCCTACTTTGTCTCGTTTTGTAAAAGCATAGCACGCTATGGTTCTTTCCGGGAAAAGAGAATGCAATATGATGCACGTTTCATAACGTGTTGCGCGTTTATCATTTGTAGACTGCAATTGTTGATATGAACAAATTTAAGTGGTATAGTCGCTATCAAAAAGTAATTTAATGAGACTAGGACATCAGCACAGTAGTTTTTGTTAAAAATTTTTAGTCCGCAACCCGAAAGTTCGTTAGGTCTCCCCGAAGCAGGCATGTTAGGCCATTGTGTCAGAGGTAGGACGACCATTTCCTAGAACCCACAGTTAAACATGGAGATCGAACCACGAATCGTCCTGGTACAGCTCATGTAAACACAATTCTTAAAAAATTCCTGCTCCCGATGAGGTTTGAAACCGGGACCGGTCCATGAACTTTAGAAAACAAGCGCCTTAACCACTGACCCAGACCGCTAGTCTGCTGTTGCAAACCAATTAAGAAATGTTCTGGCATAAAACTTGGGGAATTTTAACTATTGGGAACAATGAATAAAAAAAATAGCCTTTGAAGAGAGTACATTGTTGCATTTGCTGACTAGGACAGTCCAATACACATGAGTTGTAAGCTTTAACAAAATATTGCGTGGTCTTGTCATATCAGTCCTAAGATTGTTGTGTACTGTAGATACACTTATATATACTGTACTGACTCAACAGAGTTAGCGCAAAGCCGATTCTGACCGACACATTTCACTTTCTGTCAAGTTTGAAAGTTTTCGTTTGCGAATTAAGATTGCGGATGATCACTCTTTTGATTCTGACGAAACTGGCAAGTCTCTGTTCTCCTCTTCAGTACGACAACGAGAGGGGAGATGAAACTTAGCTCTTCTAGAACGCAAGGATAGCCATTACTGATTTCGGATTTAGTTATCATATTAACCGTAAGCAAGGAGGTTTCTAAATTAAACCAGCTACTGATACGTAACTTCCACTAGTCATACATTTTTTCTCACGCCTGAATGAACATACTCCATGTTACCGTCTCATAAGTTTTCCACGATTCCTCAACCATAGGAATGTACCAAGAGAATGCACAGACTTAAATTTTCCAGCCTACAACTGATAGTCGCATTGATCTTACGGGAAGAAAAACCGAACGTGGTGGGTGAACGGTTAACGTTCTGGCCTCGCATTCGGGAGGACGCCGGTTCGAATCCCAGTCCAGGCATCCAGATTTAGGTTTTCCGTATTTTCCCCAGATCACTCTAGGCGAATTCCGGGATGCTTCCTTAAAAAAAAAGACCATGGCCGAATTCCTTCCCGTTGTCTCCCATCCCATCCCGCCTCTAATGACCACGCTGTCGATGAGGCGTAAAGACCAAGCAAAAAAAGGGGGTGAAGAAAAGTTTGTACAATACGATATTCGATTACATTAGATTTTTTTTGGCTGGAGGCTAAGAAGCGCTGGGCATTGGACATTTTCTTCCTAATAAACTGAATAAAATCAGTCAATACATATTTTCATAATTGAGCGAAACCAGTGGAAATTCAAACCAAGGGTAGTAGTTATCGTAACCGAATAATATGGGAAACCAGTCATCTTGTTGAATGAACCACCAAGTGATCAATCAGTTTATCAAAAACACTGAGGGCGCTTAAAATTGCAATTCGTGAAGGTAAGGTCATAGGAAGATGAGATAGAAAAAAAGAAAGAAAAAAAAAAACCAAGACGTAGGAACATTGCCACCGGAGCAAGTGTGCACCATCGATATTGAAATGAAATTAAATCTCCCGCATTTAATAAATCGACAAGATTAATGGGATCAGAGCGCGTGATAATTTATTTTCGGTGTTTTGCAGCAGAATTTGACACCAGGAACAAAATGCGTTTTTCGCTTTTTTGTCCGATTTTCAACAGTTTTGAGTCGCCTTGTTTAGAGGAAAATTCTACCAACAACGTGAAGTAGACCGTTTTTAGCGTGACAGGGATACGTGGCGGTGACGGTGTTCTTCTTACGGTGATTCTTCCGCTGCGCCAGCGGGCCCTTCTTCTGCGCCGGTGACGTAATGTGCTGCGGGATAGCGGCCAGGGAATGCCAAGGCCACGCGGCGCTGTGTTCTCCCACACCGCCTGCCGTCACGCGGGCTAGCTCCCCGTCTGCTGAACATGCTTTACTAATATCGCTAACAGGTAATCCCACACACTGTTAACAAGTCTAAATGGTACCTTCTTACGTTGGCGAGGAAGCGGCTTCAAATTTCTTCTTTCCACCTACATCTCTTTTCCATAATTTTTTGACACCACTGCTCGTGAATACCAAAATTTTTTGTGAAAACTAAAAGAAAATAATTTCCAACATATTCTATCCTTTTCTTGACTTGCTTTTCTGCCTTCAAACATAAAACGAGGAAAAAATTCCTCGATCGAACGTCAATATGTTTTGGAGATGAAAGCTGGCGAAACAGTTGGGATGATGTACAACTTATAACATTTTTTGAAGCTTGTCGGTGGAATACAACTTTCGAACAAGTAGACAGGTCAGTTTGTGATGTTTACCCTGTTTGAGCTTCGCTTTCGTGAGCATCGAGGATTAAAGCGTATTGAGGGTCCCCAAATACCCAAACATCTTTCTGATTGGGGAGAATCGTTCAAGTCAAAGCAATCCTTTACCAAAAGACAGAATCATTTCTTGTGATGATTTTCGATATGCCTTTTTCTCTGCTTTCTTTGGTGATGGAGGTAGAAAGTATATTGTTCGAAGAATTAGGAGTATTGCATGTTCCAGAAAAGATAACAATGAGCAGAAGCTGTTACTCGATTTTATGCATAAGGGAGTGGGAAAATTTTCTTTTGTGGGTAAGAGTGTTAGGGATTGAAATATGTTACATGGGGAAATGATGAATAGTTGACAAAAAGTGTAATTAGATGACTAGGGAAATTGCCACAGGAGCTGGCGCTCCATTGCAACTAAAGTGTTTAAAGCCGACTTTGCTGCCCACAGTGTCTACTGTTGAGCTCACTCCATTCTCTTCTGTTCGCAAATGCTGCAGGGTTTCTATAAATCTGTTACGGTTATTCACTAGCCTAACATTTTAACCCCAAATTAAAATCTTGCAATTTCCAACAACGTACTATTCTTGCTTGCCAAAAAGACTACCAGAAACGTATACATCAGAGTAACACTTTACTTCATGGTACCATTACCCATCATAACCTACGATTAATTGACATCAATAGCTTTATTTTTTTCATGCAGCTTTATTTTTTCATGTTAGAAGCAGAGCAAGTTAAAAGTTTTTGGGTTACTGACATAATGTTACAATTTTCACCAATATCAGAAGAGCTTGAAAGCAATGATACAAAAGCTATTAAAACAAGATTCGAAAATATCTCACTGCATTGCTGTGCGTAGATGTTCTCACACTTTGAAGAAAATTTTGCCCGCGTTCGTTAGTAATAGTTTAGTGTAATGTTTCTTCTTTGATGTTGTTAAACAGTACAGTGCCATGAAGATGGGTTAAAACAATAAGAAACAATATATTTTCATGGTAACACCCAATTGTCTAGTGAAGGTAATATGTTGTTTAACATATTAGGAGGTGAGAAATGATATCACTTTAATAGAAACATTGTTGAAGCCTATTTCAGAAGGAAATATGTCCAGTATAAAACAGTCAATACTAATTTAGTTAACTGCTGTAAAGTTACGTATATCTAAACATTTTGTCGATCTCAGTGCTGGATGAACTGATAGCGGAAACATTTGCACACTGAAATATTTGCTTAGCGGTAAGCAATAATGGAGATATTTCAGGTCAAGATGTCCATTAAATCAGCTGTCAACACAAGATGTTGCTACCACCTAGATATCTGATGCTGTTAAAAACATTGCTTGTTGAACTAATATATTTCACTTTCGCAGCTGTTCTGCATTCATAAACAAGAAATAATGCTATAAAAACGATTATTATAGACTAGTGTCAACCCGTGATGGTGTTATGGTCACGTATCTATAATAGATCCTTTATTTGTGTTCAAAGGTCATGACAGGTTTACCTGATCTGGTTAAAACACGAAGCTGACCTCTGTTTCACCATAAGAGTTCCCTCTGCAAATTTTG
This sequence comes from Vandiemenella viatica, assembly GCA_031002005.1. NCBI lineage: Eukaryota > Metazoa > Arthropoda > Insecta > Orthoptera > Morabidae > Vandiemenella > Vandiemenella viatica. Next base: position 332,578,386 of record JARYHS010008074.1, on the reverse strand, counting down.
AATAAAATCTCTCTATTCCGAAGGGCTTAGAAATAATAATAAAAGTAATAAACGCGGAAAGATACCATTTCTCTACATTATTTACTCATATCTTCAAGCATTTAAACAACCCAGTGACATAAACACGCATCCAACGTTAAAAGCAAAGAATATTAAAAAGTCGCAAATCGCAAATTGCAAAATGTGATGTAAGTCATGTCCCCTGTCTGGCTTAAATAACTAAAGATGACTTAACAGCGTGCCAGTAGCGATTGAAAAATGACAACGAGGGGAAGGACTTCATTGAATACTAAAGTAAAATTTTATTCCACGTTTTTTCAGCCGTAAAGTTTAACCATTTTTTTTTATGAAGTGCTACGAAAAGCAAACTTATTGTATTCTGGCAATTTCATCGCAATTGCTTAGCTATTTGTGCTAATAATATCGAATTTCTATTAACATGTCTTGTCGTTGTTAATTTGCGAGCGAAAGCCGCCTTGTGACGTCATCATCCAACCAATAGGTATCGAGGTTAGTGAGTGAGCTTACAAAATTATAGTACAGTTCTGTATGTTTAACCATTGCTGTTGTACTGGCGGCTGAGATATTTAAGAACTATCTGTTCCTTCTGTTACGTCGTTCATTTCTCAGTGTCTAGCAAATGGGAAGATGTGATTGGCGAAAAGCCTAGTTGAAACTTCACACACATTGTTCTGACCTACAAGGATTAATAGAGACAGTTCGCTCTTCCACTGATGCAGAACTTTGTCACTTCAATTAACCAGTCAGACAATGCTCTTTGTCCAAGAGTGTCTCTTTTGCCCGCGCTGCAGTGTCTACTCGGCCGGTGAGTTGTGCGACAATACGATCGTCGCGCCCATTAAATCGCGACGGCTCACTGAGAAAGCCGCGGGTGGAGCCCATTTCCTGTCCTTTTGAAGTACAGTACGACAGCCGCACTGCTTGTAACACCTCGACTGTGTCCCTCAAGGAAAGTGAGACGCTAATGGACGCCATTAGCAACTGGAGGACGCACAGCACTCTGCGCAGACTACGTGGCCGTCTTCTGTGACAAAGGTAGCCTTCACTGTGCCAGAAACCCGAGCGGCACAATTCGCAGGAAGGTCTGTCTGCATGTGTGAGCAATGCGAGCTACAAGGTGTTTAGACCACCCTAACGCCTTTTCATTTCTCTCATTTACATATTGTACATCTTCATGTCTTTCTCTTCCAAAGCCCCATTAAAAAAAAAAAAAAAAAATAAAAAAAAAATGTACTTGCATCTGTAACTTCAGAAAGTTTCAGGTTTCGTTGCGTTATATTTGCCACCCAATTCCTCAATTTCATTGTTTCTAACATAAATTCGTACCATCTTCCAAAAATATTGTTTGAATTACCCATTCTTGATTATTCTTTTTATATATAGCTATAGATATTATGAATCTCACTCTGTGCCACAAATCGACTGGACCACGGAAACGTATTAATGAAATCCATACTAACATCTGGATATGAAACTAGCTGCTTCATTGCAGATGTGTTCAGTTGTTTTCGTTTATTCAGTGGCGACCTCTTTAGGTGGTGATCGCAATATTGTAACAATAATTTTATGCATTGAAATTTTAACTAATATGATCTCCGTAATACTGAGACCGTTTCTTGATACTTGTTTAAGCAATACTCCCGAAAGACACTGTGCAATTGTTATTACTCTTTTATTTTTCGCCATTTTGTAGTTATGCTTCGGTTTCAATCAATCACTCTGCGACTCAATTAGAAATAACATTCGGGGCAATTTGTGATTTTTCAGCCCGCTCGATAAAGGATGCGTATTTCCTGCGGACGTAGTCTCCTAAATGAATATCGTGAAATCGAATTTTTTGCACAGGGATATTGAGATAAATCTCATAGAACGAACCATAGTTTTAAGATTATTATTGTTGAAAGCTGCAATGGCACTTTTTGAACTACGAATTCAACATTATTTTTTCGGCTTGCTGTTTTTTTAACTTTGTTTAGTCATTCAGACCTGACTAAGAAACATCCTGCCGAAAGAGTAGCTTTTTTTTTACAATGCTACTGGATTTGTAAAACCGATGCATGAAATGTTTAATTTTGCGTCCCCTTACTGTTTCGATACAGTGAAGTTTGTGCAAACGTGCCATCCGTTACGTTGTAATTTCGTACGCAGCGTATTTAAACCAGCGTGCCTAATGTAGGAGCACACCCGACGTAGGTTTGCTGCTATTGTTAAAGGCCGGCAGGAGAAAACACATGCCTGAAGCGTAGTGTACAGTTCCATAAGGAGAGTGGGAGCGTGCAGGAGAGAACAACATCCACGGCAGAGTGGGTCGGGCTGCGATTTACAGCGTTGTAATTGTCAGTAGGTGTGCCGCAAAAACCGGTGACGTACGGCCGCCGTAAATTCTCGCCTCCGTGAGGGTCTTTTTCCGTCGGGAAGGGTCTGCATTGTCTCTCCTCTCGAGGGGGTGGGGAGCTGTTCTGCTGACTGCGTCCGCTGTGTCGCGCTCGTAAAAAAGAAACCGCTTCTAACCTGCAAAACTCCAGATCCCGTATCACATTAAGCAGTGAGGGAATTCATAACAAAACAGTTTCCTGCTAACAGATTTGCAACTTGTGACACTGTCGTCCAGTAATTTATTCTTTCGGCTACAAGACCAGAGAGCAGTGTTCCTCAACCTGTGGTCCGCCAGGAAGGGGCAGGTGCTTCGATGGCAGAATATTACAAATTTAATTCTGTTTGAATTAAAAATATAATAACAAAATATTAAATTAGTAAAAAATATTTAAAAAGTGGATACAATACTCGTAATGTGCAAGGCTGTAAAACGATGTTACTAGTTAGTCCATAAACCAAATGTTGTAACATCCATGAATATTTCAACTACTATTAAAAAATTTGTGTTTTCACTATATGAGGAAATGACTGTACTGTTTCTGTAGTAAAATACATTTCCTGCTGGCATTAAACAGAGTGGCGTTCTTTTAAGAATTAATTTAATGACCGTTTCATAAGAGGTGTAGATCTTAGCGAACCGAGGTACGTTCCGATCACAATTGACAGTTTATTAATAATATACACATAGGTAAAACCAAAGGTCCATATACATTAGTGGTTCACATAATTATTTGCACCGAGATGGGAGGAGGCCGTCAGCGGCCTCCTACCTATCATTCGGGAGGACGAGGGTCAAACCTCGTTCGGCCATCTTGGCTGAGGTTTTCCGTGGTTTTCCTCAGCCACTCTAGTCAAATGCCGGGATGGTTCTCTACAAGGCCACGATCGACCTTCCATCCCCCCTCCCTCCCCGTAGATTGGCTGAAAAGGGTCTCGGTGACTCTCCAGCAGCCCGCCTCCCAGCCTTCAGCTGGGAGGAATGAAATGTTAAAAAATTATTTTTGACATTTTACTGTTCCTTGGATTGATAAAGGTTAAGAAACGCTGACCTAGAACATTTTCGTTTTGTGATGTATATTTGTGATTTTTCAATATTTTCTATGTCTGCAAGTTAGTGAAGACAAAAGATAAGCACAACACATAGTTAAATACAATCATGCCAAAAGCTGGAGCCGAACCGACGAACCTTGGAACGTAATTCCAACGTACTGCCTGCTACGCTTCCGCGGTCGCCTGTAGTGAATTATTTTTTCATTTTAGCGTTTCTGGGGTCACTGGAGCTGGAAGAATATTGCGTGCAAGGTATAGGAAAGAAATAGGTCTTTTCGAAGGAGCCATCCCTGCATGCGCGTGGAATGAGTTCGGGAAACCCAGTAGTGTAATTCACCTCCACCATCGGAGAACAGTTTAGTGTGCTGACCAACATTTTTTGGAGCGTCCCTGGTAGTGCTACATAGTGCAGGAGGCGAGATTTTGAGGCGGAACATATTTTTCCTTACGAGAACTAAATGAAAACTAATATCTCGAGAAATTTATAAACTATATACCTCATATATAGCTCGCATGTTTAATGAACGTAATTAATCATAAATTTGGATTGGAATTGCATCATTAAGATATGCAACATTTAGCAAAAAGCTTAGTGCCTTTTTTATATATAAATGTGTTATCCTTTTGGTTTTATTACTCATGAAAATAGGTGTAGCAAATTATAAAATAGTTCAACTGATGACAAAGTTTCCCCATCTAAAATTCTGGAATTATACCAGCAGTAAATTATTGCTATTCTTGAAAGCTTAAACTTTTATGATGGTAAGTCTACCGAGAGGTGTTATCAGCGACTGATGACTGTATTTGTGTATTTGTGTCCTTATTTCACATTTTATTATTATTATTGTTATCTGCGAATGGACCCTATCGAATCACGCAATACCTCGATTCTCATCATTGCTTTGTAGTCTCTGTGTAAGAACAAGGGATTGTAAGTTCTTGGAGCAATGGGGAGAGGGGGGAGGAGCTTCTTAAGTATTGCCATCTGTCTGCGATTTGTGTAACTTATGTTTTATGTGATATGTGTATTATGGCTTGTCCAATGTGTAGTTCATGAGGCGGAGATTGGGGACCGCCCCAGGATTCGTCTAGGTGACTGCGGAAAACCGTAATCAATACGACCTGTGTTTGGGATCCAGGACTCTCACTTGGTCCAGTGTGGTCTAGTGTGGCGGCGCCTTAATGCACGCAGTCACACAGACGGGTTCTTTATTTCACATAGGTATGTAATGGAATTATAATATTTGTATTGATACGTCATGTCACTGAACTTAATACTTGATTAATATTAAATATATTGTTGTTCTCACACCAGTTTTCCAAATGGATCCAACTTATCGTACAGCTTTTCACTGTTAACAATACTGAAATCTCTTCCTCTAGATCTTACGTACTTCCCCTTAAACTCATTCTATTCGTATTTTTCCTGGTCCTAGTTTACATCTTCTTCCAATCTCATTCATGTATTTTCGTCCCATGCTGGTGTCATTCACAATAATTATACCATAGAAACTTTGCTTTCCCGCTGTATTCCGTTATTGATATCTTTTCAACTTGTGAGCGGTAACGCTCGGCCCCGACATTAGCGAGGGCGCGAGTTCAAATCCCCGTTCGAACATCCTGTTTTCGGTTTTCTATGATTACCCGAAATCGTTCCAGAAGACCATGGCCAAATTCCTTCCTGTGTCTTGCAACCAACCAATTCATTCCTGGCTCTAATGACCCCGTCGTCGTCGAGACGTAAATCTTTGATCAAAACCAAAAAATCTGTTTTGTTTATTCTAACTGGCATGGACTTTTGCTTGGTGTGTGTGTATATATATATATAAACATTTCATTCCTGTTACTGTCATTTTACTGTTATTTTGAAGAACGTTCTAAAAAATCCTTATCAGTGTATAGAAATTTTCAGTTCACTACTCTATTCCAGAGATTCTATACAATGCAACGTGATTCTTCCACGGCCTTTAAATATGGAATGATTGATTTCCTTGTCATGCGTTGCTAATAAACAAAACGATCTTGCTCTAAACTCACTCCCTCCGCCTCCTTCACCATAATCGTTCTTGATATGGCAGGGGCCTAAGAGAAACTGTTTTTCTATTCTCAGTAGCACATAGCTTCCCTGACTGAATCCTGCCAGACGGAGGAGATGTTAGTAGTCCCCGCGCAGTAGTGATGTATCGGGCGGCCGCCTCGCCGACCTACTTGTAGTTGGCTATCGACCTCTGCCGAGACGAGGCATCTCTTGGGCGCCGTCCAGGGCGCGCCTTGCAAATCCACTGGGGCAGCCAGCAGGGCGCTCCGGTAACACGATAAAGCAGGAGGCCATCTCTCAGGCCGGCGATATTGCCCTGCTTAGAGGCCCGGTGCAGATCAGAACGTACAGCACTCCACCGTTCCCTTCTCATTAGAGGTACTAGTAATAAAGGACAGCTTACCCAAGTAGTAGTTCTTTCGTGCGGGGAATTGTTTTATGTCGTCTCAAAATGTTATCTTCTGTGTTGCGATATCAAATACAGGAATTGGAGGGCGTGCAAATAAGAGCAGCCAGATTTGTTTGTGGAAATTACAGCAGGACCCAGTCGGTAACTGATATGATAAAGGAGCTGGACTGGGAGTAAATGGAAGAGAAGAGGAAGATAGTGTAGTGGGAGTGTACAAGGCGTAGGTCCGTGATGGTGCTTGGAGGATTATTGGTCGAAGAATTAGGAGTATGGCAAAAGATGACCATGGACACAAGCTGACAATCGATTTCATATATAAGGAAGCAGAAAAATTTTCTTTGGTGGTTAAGGGTGACAGGGATTGCAAAAAGTACCGAGGAAAGTGATGAATAATTTACTATAAATGCTGTAGGAGTTTAAAATTAAATTTTGTAAATGGCAAAAGTAGATAGGTGGAGAAATTTAACACTTAAAGTATGTAAGATAATAAAAAATAATAAGAAAAAGGTAATTTCCACTGCAGCATTCGCTCCATAGCAATTAAATTCAATTAAAAAAGACTTTATTTATTCGTAAAGATAGAAAGTAGCTCGGGTTAGTTTGCTGTTTTTGAAATGTTTCCAGTGTTTCGGAACATTCGCAGTCTCACTATATTCCACATACCAGCAACATAAAACCGCTTTGCTTAACTCAGTGCGAAATATAAATTGTTTTTGTGATAGTGATAACTTTCCGTATTAATTACTCTTTGAAATGCTTAAAATTCAAATGAGCATAAACTGCTTCAATACGCCGTTGTTAACACCGTTAACAGGTTTTAAATGTTTATAGCATGCATGGTTTTATGTGGATTTTTCGGCTTTATTAGGTGCTAAAGCGCTTTAATTTAAAAAAATAGAATCAAACGCTAAATTTTTTGATTAAAAGACGAATTATTAAGGTAATATCGTCACGATTTGAAAAATTAATTCGTTTAAACGAGAGCATACAATATTTTATTATGTTTATAGCGTGAATTTACTAGTGGTGGATTTATGTAGGCATATAATCAAATGCCGTAAATAGTTGATTAAAAATTATCGGACATCGTGGGTGAGTGGTAATGCTCGGATCAGGCTTTTGGGAGGATGGGCTCAAATCTCCCTCCGGACAGATTTCGGTTTTCCATTCTTTTCCGAAAACACTCCTTGCAAATGCCGGGATGGTTGCTTCAAAAGACCATGGCCGAATTCATTCCCGTATCTAGTACCCAGTCCTCTCCCACCATTAAAATCCTCGAAGTTTCATTTTTAATAATACTATTTTGTGTCATCTCCATTTAGATCCAAAACTTGTTCTAAAATGGCCAGAACTATACGAATAGGAGAACTGTTTTGTCAAAACTTGAAAATAATTCTAAAGGCCAATCTAATTTCTTCTTTTATGTACACAAACAAATTAAGAGCTTGCTCCATCGATTAATGAGACGAAATTGTTCTTAAATATCGTCAACGGATACTACCGGTGCGGATGAACATCATTTTGACGAGAGCTCATCACTTTTTTTCATAAATTAATACAACATATGGCTATACATAAGTTCGCCTCAAGGAATTTTTAAAACATTCAACTAACTTAATTATCCCTGTTTCCCTATGTGCGGCTTTCTAAAACTTGTCCACACTCCTAGACAACCAATTAACAACTTACCCGTATCATACTTTCAGAAAACTTGGTAGTGATGAATTCGGCCATGTTCACGATTCAGTGAGACGACGATATCTGTGAAAAAAACAGACGTAGGTCCTGGCATTCGGGAGGACGTTTTTTCAAATCCGTGTCCGGTCATCCAAATGGTTTTAATGGCTTCCCTAAAGCACTGCAGGCGATTACTGAAATGGTTATTATTATTAATTTAATTGCGATGGCAATCCCCCCGTCATCCATTTACCCCTTTTTTATATACATATTTTTTTTAATTTTCTTTTACAATTGTAATGTTAAATTACTCCCTCATTTACTGTTATGATCTATAAATTTTAATTCTAAATTCCTTAAGAGTTTTTGGAAAATTATTCATCACTAGGTAATTTGTTCCAATCCCTGACACCCTTACCAACAAAAGAAAACTTTCCCACTCCTTTATGCATGAAATAGAGCGCCTTTCCCCTTCCATGAACTATTCCCAATCCTTTGACCAATATCCCACCAAGCTCCATCACCAACACATGCCCTGTACATTCCCAACACTCCCTTAACCCTACTCCTTTCCTCCAATGACTCCCAATCCAGTTCCTTTATCATATCAGTTACTTTCTGGGTCCTGCAATAATTTCCACAAACAAATCTAGCTGCTCTTCCTTGCACACCTTCCAACTCCTGTATTTGATAACCAGGTTTCTTCAAAAGGCCAATTTCCTTCCAGTCCATTGAACCACACCTTCCCCCTTCTAATGACTTCGAAGTGGATAAGATGTTAATTGCGTACAAACAAACAAAAATCATACCTTAAGATCTATATCTCTATTTAACTGAGAAAAGAGAACATAAACATATAAAGAAAAGATTTAAAAACTATGTGAGAAACACTTTTTCGTTACAACTGATGTTAAAAGCTTAAACGATTACAACTTTCGCTACCCTCGTGCCCCAGGGAACTTTCACAAAGGTGAAGTAACTATGTACCACTACACATACACATTTTTCGTAACTGCTGGGTCAGTCACTTCATCTGTGCTCTGATGTGCAGGAGAACCGCAATTCGAACTCGAAGCTTACGTTATCCTGAGAGAAAAGTCCAGTGATGATACTCTTGATCCACAATGGCTACGATATAATCACGGACATCCTGATGTTCTGAGCCCATAATCCAAAGAGTTAAACTGTAATTTTATCGTCACACACGAGCAAATTACATTTTTTTCCGCGTTTGCTTTTATTTACTTTTATCATAATTAAGTCAAATGTGCTCGGTACATCACCGTACCTAACGTTGCTTGAAAACAGGATATTGGTAGGATATGAAACTTTTAGTCGGAATTGTTTTTGAAAAAAGCTTAAAGTTTTTGGAGTAATAATCGTTCAGTGCTTGCTAATAATGAAAATACTGTAGCATAGCACATAAAGTTTTAGGGTAAACATGCATACATTGCAGAGGGTTACTAAAAGTGTGAAGTTAATGTACGCTGATTTGAGTCCAACCTAGGCAAAGGAAGTTTCTTTAAAAAAATTATAAAGTCATTTTTGATAGGTCTGGTCTTTCAAGAAACTATTTAACAAATTTGTATAAATACATCTAGTTCCGTACTTACTTTTCACATTGGCCCGCATTATGAGTGCTCGACGAGGTAAATGGAGTACAAGAAAGGATGATTACTGCTATTTATCACACTCGTGGTCGAGAGAATGAGTTTCTAGCAAGAGTTAATATTGAGTTGTAGAAGGGAAGACAAGTACATTAATATTAAAACAACATTGGACTACATTTTCAAGCGAGCTGAAATTTTGTAGTTTCGCAAACAATTCCATGGTGGGACTGCTGTGTCAATGTATTTCAGAATTAACAAATTCCCTCAACATTTATACTAATAGAAAGGCTAAAATGATGCAAGCCAATTTCCAGAGAAACAAAGTAAGCACGATCCGTCAATATATGCATACTTTCTTCCTAAACGCGTTTTCTTATTTTTTTCCCCACACATGTGCACATTACTAGCAGTTCGCCATGTTGTATCCAACATTTACAGTCATGTGGAACAAATTCGCCAACTCTCCACTGTTCTTTACCCCGAATCCATTCTGAACAGCAGTTTGTAGGTTGGGCCAGACCCAGCAAGGAAAGTGTGTCGCGGAGAGTCTGTACAAGGCACCACTAACCCCGACTGCCTCATACGGTACAGCTGGCAGCTGGCCAAGGCCTCGATGCACGTTCATTGAGCACTGTTTGTGCTAAACAGTAACAGGGCCCCAGCGCACTGCAATCTGCATCAGTTTAGCAACTTACTTCATTACAAGCACTTTATATTGCTGAACCCTTGTGATGCTGGATTCCAAGCCTGGACTGTAGAGATCCAATGGCAGGCATGCCCATCAAAACATTACAGATTTTACACTTTTCCGTACATCTGTGTCATTAACAAGATAGTTTCCCGTTTTCACAAAGAAATCATCTCCAGAAAGAATATGAAAAAAAAAAACTACATTCGTGTTATAGGTAATTTTTTTCGCATTTACATTTTAATATAAATTTTATTGTAAATATGTTTACCTTAAGACACTTTCATTATAATATCAAGGCACTTCAGCGTTCGAAATTTCTACTGATTTTTTTTAAATTTTATTTTGTGTCAGTTTTGTGTATTTTGTATAGGCAACCTACTTACACACATTGATAAAACGCCTATGTAGAGATATTTATGAATGTATTTTAGTAAGCAATAAATATAAAATGCATAAAATTAATTAACAAATCGTCACTACAAATCTCTACCATCTATCTCTGATACATTGCCAGAGGGGATATGCACAGCAGTGTTAACATACCTACAATAGCACTCATTTTTAAAATCGTAATTTAATGTAAGAACCTTAAACGGTTTTCATAAAGATATGAATTACGCACTCAGCGTATATAAAACGATAAAAAAAAAAAAAAAAAAACCAAACACCTCCATCATTGCTGCAGCCTCTTTCAGTTTCGCATCTGTAGAAGCCGTGCAGTATGATTTTTAAGTGGAACGTCCAAGCCTTTCTTCTCGCTGTCTTAAATGTAGCAGATCAGAGAAATTACTGTGCGGTCATCATGTAATAATACATGCTGACTGTTATGAGTTGTAAGTACCAAGTCAAGTTGACCGCTTCACCTGTTAGTAAATCGACAAGCGCTTATTTCTAGAGAACGGTGGACAGGTTTGTTATTCATGCAATGTGTTTCGCTTCTACTAATGAGGCGCTTACTCGGTACTTAGGGACGATCAGGTTTCTCTTGATTATCTTCTGCATTATTGCCGCTTCCTACATTTTAATCGGTCGCCACAGTGTGCAAATATCAAAGCCTCCTTAGGTAATTACTCAACCGAATCAATCGAACCAAGGGATAGGAAATTTTTTTACCTCCATACTGATAAAGGACTTAAACAACACATTATCTCAATACAATATGGATCGTATTTTACTGCGTGCAAATCTCACTTCTTAGATCAAATATGGTTTACTTAAAGAATCAGGCAGTGTAACTCCTTACAGATCAATGCAATTAAGTATTTATTTGTAACTAGGGAGTAATTAATTCAAATGCAGTCGGTAGTGTAGGATTTTAAACGCTAGCCTCGCGTACCGAGACTCGCCGGTTCGAATCTGGCCGAGGTCATGGGTGGCGTTAACGGATTGTTGTGTTTGTCTTGTGTCTTCTCTACCGCGAGATTCATTATTAATAATTAATAGTAGTAATTACGCTTCTTGAGGACGTTTTTATGCATAAGTGCAGTTGGCAGTATGGTCTAAAAGGTCAGATGCCATTATAAAAGAAAAAAATCGAAGGTTAATTCTGAATATTCGTGCAATTATCAAGGAGTACGAAATCTCTGTATTAACTGCTGCTAAAACATAGTACGTGAATTGAATGTTCCAGATTTGTCCAGTTTCACCATTTTAAGTACCACATTACCAATTTTTCATATCAGTTTTTTCTTGTCGAACTGTAACATGATACCAGTCAGCGCCAAAATGAAAGAAAGCCTAACACCTTACACCACATGTTCTTAGTGTTTCACTGATCAATGTGAATAAGACAGCGGAAAACATATTTTCAGAGGATAGTGTTTCAGGTGGGCATAACATTACTTTTCCCTTTATCCTGAGAGGAGCCGGTGCTGGTTCTTTTCCGGGTATTGTTGATTTTAATCGGTGTGTCAGTTTTGTGGTATTCTTACTGTGAGAAAGTTACAGAATTATAACTGAATTAAAGTGCACATGACGACCGTATACGTTAAAATACGCAAAGTTTGTATGGCCAGCATTGACCAATGACAATTTAAAAATAAATTGACGAAAAAACAGTGTAGACTGTTTCTGTCACAAACATTACTTTTTACTGCAGACTGTAAATAAATAAATAGACCAACCATAGCGTATGTTAAAAAATTAAAATAAAAAAAAATCCATGTTCCATTATGTCACTAGTTAAAGAGCTTCAGTTTAAATCCTTAATTCCTGCTGAAAGCATAATCCTTGCCTTTGCGGAAAAAGTTCAGATGAGGAGTTATCGCTTGTGTTTGGTATGGCTGCTGTTGGATATGCGCTAAGTTTGAGGAGCTGCGCGGTCGTAATGTTCCCCTTTCCCTGTACCGGCCCTACTTTTGCCACTCGGACTCTGTTTACGACTGCGTGGGCTGTGATAAGGAAGTTAACGGCTGTTCTCCTGACCAGAGCCCTGCACGTGAGTTTTACTGCAGAAATTATTCACTGCCCGAAATAGCGTTACAACTGATAACGGCGCAATAAACCCCTAACCAATTCCTCACCGGTCACGAGATAGTTCCCAGCTGTAATACGAACAGGTCTAGTCAGCTCCGCGAAACTGCTGCAGCTGTCGAAAGCTCGTCCTCTAATCTTTATTTTACGACTCACATGAAAGTCGACGTCCGGTGAGATAGAAATAGTAATAATTTCGTGTGGTCTCAGAGAACTAGGTGACGCAATCTCTTACCTGGTAAACCTACCTGGTATACGGGATCTACAATTAAAATTAGAATTCCAACCAGGAGCGTTTTAGCATGATTACATTATCAAAGGAAAGCTTTATCAGAGGTGAAGGTCAGTTTAAGATCTGCAAACATTCTACCCTAGACCGGGATTCGAACCGGGGACCATCAGTATCCCAGCCACGCGTCTTAACCAACTTAGCCGCCAAACTACTCATCTGATAAGGTTATCACTGATCATTGAAAGTAATTAAAGAGCTGATCACTCTCCTCTGTACGGTATGATTCATTTGCAGAGGTAGTAATCACCGAGCCTGGTGGGTGAGTGGTAATATTTGGACTTGACACGGGCCAGTTTCCGATCTTCTTTCAAATCGAGAAAATTTTGGTTTTCTTATCGAAATCATCCTAGGCACATTCAAGCATTTTCTTCAAAAAGGCCGTGATATGGAGAGTTAATACCTTGAAATGCCATTGTTGTTATTTTTTTGAAAATTTGATGCAGATGTGGGTAGAATTTTTGTCTGATTAGAGCTGTCTGCTAGCTCCATTCTTGAAGTGCTTTCCTTCCAAATTCAGCTTCCAGGTTTCAAATCCCGGTGTAACCAGGAATTGTTACAGCCTTCGCTTCGTTAATATGAGGTATGCAGAACGCACCGTTGTTCGGATTCCGCGTTGAACTGTAGTGTCGGAATGCGGCGCATATCAGAATTTTCGCTTTATCGGCTGAATCATCCGGAAATAATCATCCGGAAATGCAATTCCCTTATTTGATTATTTAGTCACTTTGTTCCAAACTACTAAGAATCATTATATAGTACTCTTTTCTAAATTATCCAACTGTATGCGTAATCTTGCGGTTCGCAAACAGGCATATGTGTTTATTCACCAATGTGAAAGCGAAACGGTAAAATGAGGATAGTTAGCGGCTGTATTGTTACTATACAATAAAAAGATTTTAAAGAAGGTTTAAAAAAGACTGTTAAAGAACCAGAAGACACTAATATCTGAAGCTACAGAAAATGGTCTAAGAATAAGAACTGAAAATCAATAAAACATTTGCGTTAGGTGATTCATATAGCACGTCTTCTCCATTTATATCAAACTTCACTTACTTTCCCTTTTTAACTACTTGCCAGAGGTGGATTTTATTAAACGTATTACTCAACCAGGCCCGTGGTAACAGATGGCCTTTCCTTGAAAGGAGAAATTGTGCAGAAGAAATGAAATCTGTGAATATTTGCCGCCAGATGGCGCTGCCAGGGCTCCAGTTTGTAACTGGAGCCCTGGCGTCTTCATCAAGAGACGGAGATGGATCTGGACGGGTCCGAGTAAATTAATTCAGCGTCTGTCTGGTGGGGGTCGGTCAGGTCGCGCCGATCTCATTAGCGCGAAGGCGTCGCATGTCATTAGTGCGTTATGAATGGCCTGGACGGCATTAGCATAAATCCTTTCAGGCGGGCGGGCCCGGCCGTTACTAGCACGTGTAATTGTTCTCGGACCACCCGACCTGGTCTCAACGTGACATTCCCCACTGCGAGCAGAAAATGAAAAAAACTGAGACGTGTTACTCGAGGCGGAATGCCTCAATACAGCCGAGATTGGGCCTGCTTGTAGCTTCAAGTTTCATGACCAAAACCACAGTTATTGTCACATCACCAAATGTGATAACCACATACTGCAGTGTAGGTGTTTGTTTTTTTTTATACACTCTCTCTCCTATTCAATGTTCTTCATTCAAACCCACGTTTTTTATCCGATCTGGACGAAGCTTTGCAGTGAAAAATACTAACTACACTTGATTTATAAATATCCACCTTTTCTCTTTCCCATAATCCCCCTTAACGAAAATTTACTGGTACAACGGTTCAGTTTTTTGCTAATATCTTTAAAGCGTTAGAAGAATCGGCCAAAGGGGATGGTGATATTCTGAATGTCCCGAGTGGAACGGCGTCGGACCAATTCCGTTCGGACAGTTAGTGACCGAGAAATTCAAACTTGAAATTTAAAATTTTTAAAGTTGGTATGGTGGCACGCACATCTCGTAGGAACTCATCGCTCTTATGCTTTAAGATAAGTGGAAAAGTAATGTTTACATTTGATTTACAAATTGTACCACCTCCTCTCTCCCTTTCATGTTTTCAGTCAAATTTACACGTGCATCTTTTTTCTTGTTTTGATAACGGTAGGGAAATCAGAAAAGTTGATGGTGATGGAGTATGTTTACAACAAACCTATCAAGCGGTATAAAACATCAGAACTTTTATATCAGCGAGTTTTGCACAGGGTAAGGTGGTGATGAGACTACTTCTCATTTTTCGTTTACAGTTGGATGTAATGTTTGCAGATGACATGTATAATAGCGTTACACTGAAAAGCAATTATGAATATCCGTAGTGGTATCTAAATGGTAAAACCGGCTATTAGAAAACGATGCAGTGTGTAGTAAAAAGTTGAGTGTTAAATATATAACAAGCAGAGAATTACCTGCTTTACAAGAATTAAGTTAATCATTGAGGGTGGGGAAAAAAGTATAGACATAAATCATTGAAAAGGAAAATTAAAACCTGATAAAGGTGCTTCTGTGAATGAATTTACTCATCTGGTAAACAAATACATGAACAAAAAAAAAACAGTTGTACTGGCAGTAATCTTTAATCGAGGATAATCATACACATCATCCATTTTTTATGTTAAATCTAGTTTTTTTGGAAGTATGAAATCAAGATGAATACTCAACGTCAGCTTCTTAATCACACAGGAAAAAAGTTTCTTTATGATCATTCGCTGGGGAGGATTTTTTTTGAAGGTATGAGATGTCAATGTTCGAGAATTTCAGTTGATAGTGTGAGAGTATCTGCAATGTAATTAGTTATCTAGGAAGCTGAAGAGTGAATTAAATCACAAATCAAAGAAGTTAAAATTAAAAATCCTCATAAATTGTACGCAGGTGTGGAATGAAAATTCCACAGGGGCTTAAAATCCACTGCAGTTAAATAATAACAAATTATACTCCTATGCTGAAGGCATATCTCGAAATTGATCTCATAATTTTATTACAGTTTTAATTTATTCTTAAAATTTTCTGGTGAGTGGATTAGATGTGAAGTTTTTGATAAATTCAGGAGTCCAAATGCTGTTGGCGAGAGATTTTATAATAGAAATTTTTACGTTTTTTTCTGCATGAATGAGATATTAATATTGAAATAAATTGATTGTATTTCCCAGGGAATCCAACATGAAAGTCAAGGGCAAGTAGATAAAACCACAAAAAAATATACGATTGATGAACGTGATGATAACTGTAGTCATTTTGAAAATAAGGAAGAAACTTTTCTTTATGGTCAACGAACCAACAAGCCACGTTGTGACATACTCGTCGTATACGGTGTCACTGGTGACAAGACCTTACTGCACACTTCCTGGTGGCCGGATCTCTATTTCTGGAAATGGTCTAAGGTGGTGGCGTTGTCTCTCTCTTCATTCGTGTAAATAAACAGGTCTGGCTGAGTCAGGAGTCGCGGGCAGTCGCGAATGACGTCATCGCGTGTTGAGTGTACTTTCAAACGAGCCGCCTCAGCGGCGATATCACACCTCCATCAGCTGGAAAAAATCTACTCAGACTTATCAGCCACCTAAGATACACATTTCTGTTACTGAAGCTTAATCGGCAATTCTAATGAGGAAGAGAATGATTATATCACTCAGCTGTCTCGTATGATTACTCGTTATACATATTTAAATCACATTTCAAATTGCGTCTAGCTCTGGGTGAAAACTCCCATAAGATCGTACTCTCGTTTTTTTTTGTAACACGTGTAGAATAATGGCCTTAACACGCAGCTATCTGGTGAAAGGCATTGAGGCGACACCACTATGTACTGGGTGCACGATCTAGGTTGAGTTCAATTTCGACTACTTATCAGCAGTTCTGATCGTTCTACGAAAATCTTTTAAAAAATCAGTTCAACCGGACCATCGTGCATTTCTGGTTTGCACTGTAATGAAAAAAAACCACACATCTCGCACATTATATGTCAAAAGGGAGTCGCATACCACAAAAATCAATCCCGGACACATTTCCAAATTAATCATTGCATTGGATTGGTTCTGCAACGCCACTTTGCTCCTCAGGTTCTAATGCGATCCTACAGTTCCAATCTAATTATCGTAGGAACGTTATGTAGCAATGCATTCCGAACAAGGGCTCTTTCAAACGCTAGTTAATAATATATGGTGAAGTATCGTCAAAACTAAATAAATCGTTTTACAGAGTATCTTAGATATAAGCATTTTTCATTTTTTACGTTTAGTTTAAAGACATAGCCAACATTACGAACAAATTTAAAAGTACTAGATAACAGACTTTTGAGACAGACCCAGCAACAAAATTTGAATAAAATTTTCGAATATAACAGCAATTCAAAAAGCGAAAAAAGAAAAATATCTTAATCTTCTACTTGACGAACTCTATACGTCGGTAGCAGACATAATGGGGTAAAAATATATTTTTCTTTCTCTCTCTCTTCACATAGTTGTGTAACCGCCAAAGAAATTTTAAATTCAGTTTTGGGTCAATGAAAAATCATCTGCAAATTTGAAGTATAAAACTTATTTCATTTGAGGGTTGGACGTATAGACACACGAGTGGCAGCAATAGGATTGAGTACAACGTTGAAAACAATAGTCGGTTTCAAAATGCGTGATTTTTTTAATACATCTCTCAGACTTGGCTGTGACCTCTGAGGATGATTTGTGCGACATACATTTTTGGGTCCTGCTTCGGAAATTACGTCAGGCTGCAGGTCCCCGTTACATGTGAGCATTAGAGGAGACATACACGTTACGACGGTCGCGTATGCGATAAATCCGATTGTGAATGGATTGGTCATAAAGTAGACTGTACGATAAGGACATGTCGCAGATCCATTGAAATGCGTTCGACTTAATGAATCTACACGAGTCGTAATATATGTGTGGTGTGGTAATAGAACTGTCACTGCGAAGTTTCGATTGACAGTCTTTGCAACCGTCGTAACGTGTGCCGTGATATCAAGCTACTCCTTGATGGAAATGGAGAGTGACAATCACGAACTGATACCAACATGACAGGCTGTGCTCAGGCCTTTCCAACAGAATAATGCTGTAAGGATATACTTTAAGTCATATAAATGAAGGTATCATCTCTAGTTCGTGACTGAACACACCTAAAAAAACTGAATCACACGAAAGGCACTACGATAGCTAGACTATACGGCGTTAGATAAATCTTATTTCAGTGGTTTGGTGTTAAGACCTAGCAACCCTCAGTAAAAATACCTAATTACTTACAACTATTTGTTGCATTTCTTCGGTCTCTTTGAAAAAGTAACAGTTCCTGAATGCACCAAGTTAATTTCTATTTGATCAAGAATGGTGATGTCCTCTTGAGTCAATATTGGTTCTACATTGATCTCACGATTAAGTTTGGAGAACTGTAACAGAATGCAATTTACCATGTGATGTGGTGTCCTTGACTACTGGTCTGTTACGTTATCGGCCCTGCTGTATAACGAGGTGACCACCCAGTACACTGCTCACGCCTCCGCAATGTCAAGTAGAGGACACCACAGCCGTGTCGAGCCGGGCAGGTGAAATCTGCTGGCGTGAACTTCAGGCGCGGAGAAAGTGAATATTTGGACATGCAACGGTAGCTCCTTAAAAGGCACGAGTCAGTGTTGGCATTTAGTTCTAGATTTATTCAGACACGCTAGTGACAGCTACCAGTGTTTTGCAGCGTGTCCGTAAGCTCTCGGGAGAGTTCTTTACTCGTGAAACACACTGACAGCAGTTGCCGCACAGGACCAACGAATTTAAGCTCCTTGCCGACGGTTGTGTTTAATTTACGAGACACTCGCACAATAAGTCCGTTTACTAGCAAAAATCTCTGACATGCACAATACTTGCGTTCCTGTTAAACCCTCTGCCTTTCAATGTTAGATTTTCTCTTTCTGCTTTGCTCCTGACATACGTATCTTCCGTCAATTAAGAGTCGAAAAAGACAGAATACATAAATCGTCAGTAACATGAATAAGAATCTGGGATTTCATATGCAGTGATTTTGTTAACTGTAAAATCGAAAGCTAAACTGATATCTCCTTAATTGTTGCTTCGTGCTTTGGTCAGTCACGAAATTTTTAAACGGATTCTTGCAGCATTTGTGTTTAATTTTATTCTGGAAGACGCGGGTTTGAATCCCAGTCCGGACATTAGATTTCCGTTTTCCATAGTTTCTCAAATCATTTCAGGCCGATGTTAATGGTTCCTTCAAAAGGCCATGGCCAAAGTCCTTCCCATTCCTTGACCCCCTCTCCCACCCCAATACTCTCCGGCTTTAATGACCTCGGTGTCAAGTCAAAAAGTTAAAAAGTAATTAATTTTACAGTATAAAAACTGTTACGCGACCACCTGTAGCTGTTGCCGCTAAGCCACTACAGTGCCTATTTATCTACATGGATTTTTCTGATTCGAGCTCCGGGCGTAGAAGAAATTTTCAGCTTCCAGCATTTGTAGAGGTGTTGGGACTATTCCTAATCATCATAGTCTGCACTAAAGACCCGGGTTTAAAAAAAAAAATCATCTCGGAAGTGCTTGTAGAGTGAGGGAGTACAACACTGTTGGTGGTAATTCGCCCTTCAGACGAGAACGTTAAACTTGCCGAACCGTCTCGTTTCTTTCGGAAGAATAAACCTGAATGGGCCGACACGGGGTTTCACACTGTCCATTCTTTCGTCTCTCAACAACGCAATCAATACACTACTCTTTGTACAAGATTATCAGTCATATGTATACATAGTAACATTTAATAACGTTATAGAGAAAGCAATGAGAAATAACGCTGGATAAATTTTCCCCGAGATTTTACTTCGGGGTAACAAACACATTTCTCGGTAACCTTCTAAGCTTGGGAGACCAAGCATGGTACATAACTTTTATGTTTAGTCTACTGTCTGCCTATAACCAACTAACAGCGAACGTAGCGACTGGAGTAAATTCATTTATTTCTACACTTTCAAAAGTTATTTCTCTTTCAGTTGATGCTTATTTTGTTTCCTGTGCGGAGCTCAATAGTGTTTTAGTAGTTAACAGAACATGATTAATGCTGTGAGTAGTGAATGTTTTTAAAAATAGCCGCTGTGAAATTATGCTTGTGGCTGTTCTGATGTTCCAGTAAGTTTCGGATTCTTTATGCCCCTCTAAGCTGGCGCTGTCAGAAATAACTGCGGTGGGTGAGGGATTTAGTGGTAGTAAAGCCGCTCTCTGTATGAACGGGGACTGCGATAATACATTACTTTCTCTCCCTTAATGATTATAGCATCCGCTACTTTCTCTCCACGTTGCAGTGGTACCCAATTAATTAGCATGCTGGTAATAGGACTGTGCTTATCAAGAGAAATCTGGCATTAAAATGCTAGCCTTGGGCGTTATATTCCCTTTCTCTTACTTCGTTTTATTTCGAAATACAAACCGAGCCTGGTTGATGAGACAATACTTGGGACTAATCAGAACAACGTGGATTGGAACCAAGGCCAGATCATACAGGTTTCGGTTTTCCGTGGTTACCCAAAACCATTTCACGCAAGTGCAAGATGATTGCACCCGCCTCTAATAACCTCGACGTCGACGAGGCGTAAAGCCATAAGCAGAAAAAAAGATGATTGTATCAAAAAGTCTATAGATTCTTTTTTTGCCTCAAATCCTGTCCCCGTTTGATTTAGAAACTAGTATGAAATAAGAATTTTGTAAGCCTATTTCAACCTATCTTTCCACCACCATTTCTAATAATTAAGAGATGTAGATATTAACTCAGTTTCTTTAAACGTCTTGATGTCCGCATCATGTGCGAGACATTAAACCACGGGCTAAAGTTATGGCAATACTATAATGACATTACTGAAATTTATCACAGTAAAAACAAAAAGCAATAACATTTACTGTTACATCAATTCTGAAAAATTAGTGAATTTCAGAACATTAAATTTGGTTCGTCTGTGGTACTTTGCTGCAGGTCTGAAAGTAACTTTTCATAAGAAATTAATATTTTGGGGTCTTTAACAATGTTTACTTGGTTTCATGCCATATTTTTTCCCGGGCTCGATTGACGGTCTGAGTTCGGTTTCAATCATTTATTGAAATCGCCCTAGCCGAAAGCCGGTGATTCCACCATAAAGACAGTCACCTAATTCCTTCATGTTCCTCGCCATTGTAGTGATATCGTTGCAATGATATAAGAAAAAAAATCGCATTCCTGAATTACATAATAATTGGCGTTAACTTAGAGACTTATACCAATAGTGATAATCTTCTTTTCTGGAACGCCACGTCCTAAATTTCATTGCTTTGCTGTCATTTAAGTGGGCGTTCACTCAACTCTTCGGAATACCTTTTACGAGTTGTATTCGGGGTAAATTAATCGAACCGGAAGTAACGGATCGGACTCTTAAGCCTTTTTCGTGCTACCGCGGTGTGCAATCAGCATTTTTAAATATTTAGCATGGAACGTAACACAAAAACTACCGCAGTAGAAAGAATGTTAGAGATATGGGAAGAAACAGACAATAAGACGAAACAGGAAACACGGCAGAGTGGAAGATGGGGAGGGGTAAGCGACATTGAGCTAATGCTTCGCACGGGAGCGAGAATTGTGTGTACAGCGGTCCCAACGGAGTTCCACAAGGCTGCATTCTGGGTCCCGCAGTCTTCAGCTTCACAAAATACAGTCCCGGCCAGAATTACAGCCCTGCACTCGAGCAATTACGGCAGCAGCAATACACGCCGGCTTGATTTACGTCCGGAAGTTATGAACTCCATAAACTACGAAAATTCTGCGCCGCGCCACGTTGCAAAGTATCGATCACTGTCAGCGGAGTAGAACTTGTCAAAGTATTTGCATTAAAGGACTCTTAAGGGAGTTAATGCTTTCAAGGAGATGCCCATTTTTCCCGGTGGAAGAAAGCGGTTTTTGGCTGCGGAGTAATTTATGACGCTGAGACTTGATAAATGGACGACGAAAACTTGCGGAGACGAATGTGTTCCGTGATGCCGGCGGCGTATTTTAAAATATGCAAATACTTTTTGGGATTGTTCCTCCGCGGTCATTGTTCGACGGAGAGTTATCTGATTTATTAACTCGTCGCCGATTGTTTCGGGTGTATTTTCACGCGCTGCTCTGTTAACAATAGCGGCGTAATTACCAGGGCGTTTTGTGTACCGTAATTACGCTGTAATTAATGCATTCATATTCGGGCGGTAATAGAAACTCCTACACAGGAAGTATACCGTGAAATCAGGAAATCAGATGCATCGTTTAAAGAAATACTGAAATATCTGACGGTATAATAAATAGTTACGTATGTTCCTGACCATATTTTTTAAAGTGTAAAACACAATGTTTTAGGCCACATGAGGAATAAGACTTTACCAACTTCTACAGTCTATTTTAATGGGAAAATACCAGGATAGAGATGTGCTGGTAGAAGAGCTTCCTGGTTAAAAAATTTGTGAACCTGGGTCCCCCAGACAAGCAACGGGATATTAAGAGTGTCAACAAACAGGCACAAGACTGCCAAGATGGTTGCCGGCATCCGGAACGGATAGGGGACAGAAGAAGAGAAAGACCTTTTATTCAGTTAAAATTCCATAGACCGCGAGTCCCTGTGAAGCGACGAACTAACTTTGAAGAACATTAACGGAACATTATTTCTGTTTTTGTGCTAGAAATAGATTCAGTGTACATGTGATGTAGTCAAATCCAGAGACCAGTGGAATCGTCGCCAGTGTTAATGTTATACTGTTTTCAGTATTGCAGTCCTAAGTAAAATATGCAGTCACTGCTTATCGAATTACTTTTCTTTTTTCAACGTGTACAGTTATATGGGAGCTACGCAGAAGTTCCTTACTATAACTTAAACCCACCTGTAGTAATCACTTTAGAACAATGTTTACTAGGCTAACCATTCGACTAAGTTTTGAACGAAACCTTCGTTGTCATTTCACATTTGTAGGTTACAATACCAGCATCTCTAGCTAACTTATTTAATGTTTGCAGTGTACATTTAGTGGTAAAGAAACCATAAAAGTAGTCAAAAGGGAAAAAAAAGTTCTTTCAGTCCCTTCATTCAGTCCCTTTCTTTCAGTTATAGATTGATGGGTGAACTATGTTTATTTTTAACAGATATTAATATGTTACTTTTTATTACACCCATCTGGGAAACATTCTACACTTAAGAGCCAAAGAAAGTCAAAGAAACTGGTATAGGCATGCGTATAAAAACACAGAGATATGTAAACACTCAGAATACGGTGCTGCGGTCGGCAACGCCTATATAAGATAACATGTGTCTGGCACAGGCGTTAGATCGGTTACTGCTGCTACAGTGGCAGGATATCACGATTTAAGTGAGTTTGAACGTGGTGTTATAGTCGGTGCACGAGAGATGGGACACAGCATCTCCGAGGTATTGGTGAGGTGGGGGTTTTCCCGTAGAACGATTTCACGATTGCACCGTGAATATCGGAAATCCGGTAAAACATCAAATTTCCGTCATCGCTGCGGTCGGAAAAACATCCTGCAAGAACGGGACCAACGACGACTGAAGAATCGTTCAACGTGACAGAAGTGCAACCCTTCCACAAACTGCTGCGGATTTTTAATGCTGGGCCATCAACAAGTGTCAGCGTGCAAACCATTCAACGAAACAACATCGATATGGGCTTTTGGAGCCGAAGGCCCACTCGTGTACCCTTGCCGAGTGTGGACACAAAGCTTTACGCCTCGCCTGGGCCCGTCAACACCGGCATTGGACTGTTGATGATTGGAAACATGTTGCCTGGTCTGACGAGTCTCGTTTCCAATCGTATCGAGCGGATGGACGTGTACGGGTATGGAGACAACCTCATTAATTCATGGACCCTGCATGTCAGCAGGGGACTGTTCAAGCTGGTGGAAGCTTTGTAATGGTGTGGGGCGTGTGCAGTTGGAGTAACATGGACCTCTGAAACGTCTAGATACGACTCTGACAGGTGACAAGTACGTACGTATCCTGGCTGATCACCTGCATCCATTCATGTACATTGTGCACTCCGACGGATTTGGGAAATTCCAGCAGGACAATGCGACACCCCACACGTCCAGAATTGCTACAGAATGGCTCCAGGAACACTCTTCTGAGTTTAAACACCTCCACTGGCCACCAAACTCCCTAAACATGAGCATTATTGAGCATATCTGGGATGCCTTGCAACGTGCCGTTCAGAAGAGATTTTCACCCCCTCGTACTTTTACGGATTTATGGACAGCCCTGCAGGATGCATGGTGTCAATTCCCCCCAGCACTACTTCAGAAATTAGTCGCATCTATGCCACGTCGTGTTGCGGCACTTCTGCGTTCTCGTGGGGGCCCTACACGACATTAGGCAGGTGTACCAGTTTCTTTGGCTCTTCAGTGTAGGTCACGGTTAGAAATGCCACGAATACTTTCCTCGGGAAAGTACTTATGGTTACATTCGAGGTAACAAGTGGAGATAGATCTAAAGCAAAGTATCTGTGAAATATTAGAGCTATCGGGATGTTGGCAGCATGTGCATCAGCGAACATATTATTGCAAATCCAAATTATTTTGATGGCAATTTACAAAAGTTGTTTGCGGTAGAAATTGCAGCATAGTTCTTCAGGAGTACAAAGTACTATTATTCATTATGATGTGTCGATTATGGGGACGTCAATTGAGCTCCTTGCGATGCGCCCCTCTGTCTGCAGATGTAGAGCGTTCCAGATGCCCGACACGGACAGTGGTGGTGGGTGGTTCGGGGAGCGAGCAACAGTTGGGACGGCACACTGCGATCAATGCCACGCGGCCTCGCGAGCCGGGCTGTGCTGCTTGCGTCACCGCACGACACGGCGCGTCCAGGCGTGACACACACACACACACACACACACACACACACACACACACACACACACACAGCGGTAACTGTGTTCACTACAGCGCCAAACAGACCAGCATTTTCTCGTTTCTTGCGATGAGAAAGCTGCTTAAAACACCACTGTTCGCTAGTTGACTCAACATATAGTATAATAATATACCACAGCAAAGTGTTCTTGCTTGAATTTCTACGTAGAATTTAAGTTACTATTCAGGATTATTTTTTCTTGGCGAGGGATAACATATTAGGAACAAGAGAAAGATTGACATAGATACAATAGTTAGGAGGAAATTTAGGAAGCTGTTCAGTAAGCCAATTATAGGTTCAGTACCGAGCGTGGTGGGTGAACGTTTAACGTTCTGGATTCGAATTCGGGATGGCGCGAGTTCGAGTCCCCGTCCGGGCATTCAGATTTGGGTTTTCCATAGTTTCCCCAAATCACTCCAGGGGAAAGCCGGGATGCTTCCTTCAAAAGGCCATGGCCGAATTCCTTCTTGTTCCTTGGCATCAGTCCTTACGTACCACTAATGAGCTCGATTTCGACGATGCGTAAAGCAAAAAAAAAAGTTTAGAAGCCTCAAATCCCGTCTTTTCTGGCAATTAATTTCTTCTCAGTTGCTCAATTAAATAGAATTGTTATAAAATAAGTAATAAAGCAATTTATCCTTTAAAAAAATAAAAAAATAAAAATAAATAAAAAAAACAGACATTCGGCTAGTTAGGCCTTACATCCAGATCGAATGTGATTATGACGCTTCAAGTTTTTCAGTTCCTTCAGTACATTGTTTTTGACTGAATATTAGACAACGCGGGATGGACACAATACACACATCGTTTAAACATCCATTCGCTTTGCCTCACTCGAACCGCGACATTCAGTACGCGTAGCTAGCCCCCCTGCAGCACAAGTTTCATTTGTCATCCTGGTCCAGGTTGCATTTCAACCTATCCCCAAAATTCACTAATATTGCCTCCAGAAAATCACAGCTTCAGTCTCACACGAATTAATACACATTCCCTGCCTGTATTGCATGTTACTGAGGTAATTCATTGCGACGTAAACTTGGCCAAAAATCTTCACGGCTTCTTACATCTTTTTCGTTATCCGCGATTCATATCGATACTACAGATTTTGAACGGTTGACGCAGGACTACTTACATGAAGTAGAAATAATGATGTCAAACGTATGGAGTCGCGCAATACTAATTTTAATAATTGTGGTCTGGGCCACACTTTGATTCAAACTAAGTAATGATTTCAGAACATGGCTCTCAAGAAAACAACTTAAATATTTGAAAGAAACTTAAATTACTCCTACCCTCTATTGTAACGTTAAATACCAGTAGCCATTCTAACCCAGGCTAAATTTCAGTCTAATTAAAATTATCGCCAACATTGCTGCTCGAAAAATAAAAGCTTTTATTAATATCTATGGACAAAGAATTTAACGAAAACATTACATCAAGCGAATATAAATAAAACTAATAACAACGCTCTCAGCCGGCAGTTAGTAGTAACATCTGGCAGATGTTAGTTCGGCAACGAAAGCTAAAAGCTTGACGTCACAGAATTACAGACACAACGACCGAGCGTAGCTTTTACTCGTAGGTAATTGATGTTTATCTTGTTATCAATATTGTGGAATCAACTGGGTTTAATTTTTTTCAAGCTTAAAACTGCGGTGTTTCTCATCAAAAAATAATAAAAATTTGTTTCTGAAACTTCAGAAATCAAAATATGATACTTCCGGTTGCAAAATACATGCGTGAATGTAATGTTTTAAACATTTCAGCTACGTTTTACACGAAATTTTCAGAGGTTTGCAGTATTGCATGTCTGAACTCACAAGTGTTCGTTATTGCTTTCCCCCCCCCCCCCCCTCTTGCTGCTTGGCAGAAACCAGGTGTCAACCAGTGAAGAGATATAGTAGCAATATTTTCCCCTTTGAGAGATGGCGCAGAAAGGATTACTACCTTCCTTGGTAATTGTCTGCGAGGCTAGTGGCCAAACATACTCATTATACACTTCATGGGGACTGTCATTTTTCCCGGTTTATGGTAGAAGTCGCCGTTCACCCATAAACGCAGTGGCCTGGTAGCCAAGATCATCCGGGCCAGCATATCAGCGGAGTTGAGCAAGGTCGCTGAGCATCGAAGTGTGGTGATTTCCCTTTCGGCCCCGGACAGCTGCAATGTTAGTCAACATAACACGCCACTAAAGGCACTTCACTTTTCTCGCCACTTATTTATCCTGCAATTTGCGCATTCGTTTAAGGTGCTATAACAATAGTTTTTAGCCAGAGACATCCATGTAAATCGATTAGAAAAGGCATTTACTAATGCGCCGTGTTCATTGTAACAACTAACTTGTCAAGTGTTAAATACTCGTACATAAAAAATTTGCTTATTATAATTTGATTTAGTCTTAGCACAGCGAAGAAAGAATTGAAAGAATTATTGTAGATCGCTGGAAAGTCGAAACAATACTTAGCGCGAAAATGTTTTGGTACACTGAGATGTTTCAGCTGCTTCTGTGTCATTAGTTAATATATCTGGTGACAAAAAATAGTCTTAGTACAAAGACGGAATTTGTTTCTGAAATAATTTATAGGGGCATAAGCTTGCTGTGTTAGCTGTTAAAGCATAGAGTAGTTCAGTTGGTTCACAGCTGTGATATAAGCACTTCTGCAGAAAACGTGCTCTCGAAAAAATTTCACTACATCAAAACTTTTAATCCCAGTGGGGAGATTAAATTTGTATTCTAATTTGTTATTTTAGATGCAATAATTATATATCAGCACCGTACGATCTGCAATCTGCTGTGAAGATTAGTTTTAAAATTTGCGGTGGATGTTCAGACCTTTCACTGTTATTATAGTAAGTACAGTTACCGTTGAATTTACAACGTAACTATTTACAATTGCAGTGATCACCGTTTCTGACCATGCAATGAAGTTCATTGCCAGTCAACACGCTCTCCTCTGTGTACACGTCTGGAATGCCTCACAGCTATAACATGTGTTGCATAATCAATGAGGCATCTGGTCATGTGTGCTTGTTTGTTATTGACTGTGGGTCATACACCGGCGCACAAATTATCCCTAGGAAGTGTTTTGCATCTTGCAATAGAAAGGCGAATCTGGTTGCCCCCACCTATATAGTAAGAGAGTAAGAAATGTAGCATGATTGTGGACGATTCAGCTGTTGAAGTATATAAGCTTGAGGGGTAAACTTCTTTACCGTCCAAACTTCAAAGCTGCGGGAAATGACTTTTACCTAAAATAACCATCGGTATTTAAAGTTGGTTTTCACCAATGAATACCGATGGCTATCAGTCAGCACAACTATTTTAGCTAGCAGTTGGTTTCTTTTACCTTATGTCCATACAAGAAATATTCCGTGGCAAATTCGAACCTGTCGAGATAGCCAAAACAAACAGCAGACAACATGAAATTCGTTTTCATCTATTTTTTCACCAATTACGCATAAATTAATTTGGTGCTACTGGAACCAGTTGTGACGAAAGTCGGTAAATATTTCATGTAACGTGATTCTACTTTAAATATAGTTGCATTTACAGAAATACAGCCACGTTTGACGCCAAAAGGAGAAAGGGTTATAAATTAGAAGTTAATGGTCCTATTGTCACATGAAGATTATCTGAACGTGAGTTGTGTAAATTAGAAACCTCTTTCTCAGTAATGTTAGTAGCTTCCTGTAATAAACTGCCAACTTCCCGCACAAGTACATTCAGAGAAGTTGAAATTTTGTTTTACACGTGGTACCGTCATATACTAGGATTGTCACAGATTGACTAACTGGTCGCATGGTAAATACATTGGCTTTCCCATTTGAGCTTCGGTTGCTGTTGATCAAACTGCTATCTGTATAACAACTATTCGCTTTTTGCTTCTATTGCCGACTAACTATTTCAGATGATTCCTCGGATCTCGTTCAGTGAGACATCAATTTTTTTCCAGTCAATAGTTAGAACTTTAATATACATTTCTTCCTTCAGTTTGTTTCTGCTTCTGGTGTTGTTCGTTAGTGGATCCGGCTCTGGGCGGAACGTCATTAATAACGAGTCAATTCGCTGGAAATGCTTCCACAGCGATGTGAAATATAGTCTGCCCGTCCGCCATGTTGACAGTGTGTGTGTGGCATGTGTTTGCCTTTTCAGGATCACTAATGAAGGATACTGATAACTCGCGGCGTAATACGTGTCAGCCTGTTTGAGGGACGGATGGCGTGTGCGTTTCATAATTCGCACCTCGCTCGTTATTTTGGTCTGTTGGAATAGCTGGCGAAAGTGAGGATTAATGACGGCACAGATTTATTACTTCGCGCTATTCCGCAGAGAAAGAGGTATTACCATAAATGATGGTTCACGAGCAGTATTTCCAGAAATGTTGACTCGACTCGTGAAGGTTGTATCTCACGCGCGAGTGGTCATTTGTTAGGTGCTCCAATGCAGTGAAATTAAACGGATTTTCACTTTGTAGACACGTAAAATTGTTCAAGATCTGTACTGGTGAAGGGCGTTCTGTGCTTCAATTTAAGGGCTCTGGAACGGTAGAGTTACGTAGTAAGCAGGAAAAGAAATCGGAAATGCAAAACAGGGCGAAACAGGTATTACTTGTGTGACAGTTTCAAAATTTATAACAAAACTCATCCGAAACAAGCAGTGTACGGAAGTTATTCCTCCTGGTTGCATAGGTTCTGCATTGATGAAATATCGCAGAGCCCTCCAAACACATGTAAAAGGATGGAAATGATGGTGACTGACCAGTGTCAGTTTCTGGCTGTTTTATCTACCCTTGGCGAGGATAGCCCCCTTCCTCCTACTTTCCCGAGCGTCTCTTTCGCAAGAAGCTTAAAGGAAGGTGGGATCGTATAAAAACTTCAGTTTTAGTAAGTATGTATTATAGGCTACCCTTCAAAATTGGTCTCCAGGTTTCTCTGTCATCTTTTTCTTTACTGGTTTATGTACTGTAAAAAAAGGACCATCTTAGATTGAAGACTTGCAGTTGCGATTTGTTGGTCGCCTTTTGCAGATGATTTGTTTACATTCGGATGAATTACAACTATCTCCGATATAATAACAATTTTACGAATTCAACATCCGTTGAGCCATGTTCGGAAAACTGTTTCAAAGTTTTGCTCGTTGGACAGTATGTACAGGGACAAACATTTTATGAACAAAGTAATTAAACTACAGAAGTAGAAAGTATAACTACAACACATCTGTTCTTTTAATATGCTATGTTGTAACTTCTTGTTAGTGTAATTGTAAATAAAATAAATTCAAAGTGTCAAATATTAAATTGGAATTAGTCAGTTGTTAAATTAAATTGATAATCGTCTGAATGGGCCAAAACTGAAATGTGAATTAATTGTGGTACGAGCAAATTGGTCTAGACCTGGATATTGACCTGTGGGATATGCGCAATATTACCTGTATTGGTGACGAGAATTATCAGTATATTTTCACATTTATCAACCTGTGCGGGGTGGATGCGAAACTCAAAGTAGATCGTCTGACGATGACCTGGAAGACCGGGATTTGATACCCGTTGTGGGCAACGATGTTACTTCTAAGCCGAACGTTCGGAACATGTCCCAAGGCCCATTCATCCTATGTCAAATGAATGGCGAGGAGGACACTTTCGGGAAGATGGTCAC
The DNA here is from genome assembly GCA_031002005.1 of Vandiemenella viatica. Taxonomy (NCBI): domain Eukaryota; kingdom Metazoa; phylum Arthropoda; class Insecta; order Orthoptera; family Morabidae; genus Vandiemenella; species Vandiemenella viatica. The sequence continues at coordinate 332,548,167 of JARYHS010008074.1, read as the reverse complement.
CTCCTCCTTAGTGCCACAGAGAAGAATGGGATTATAGAACCCAACCTCTGCAAATCCTACTTCTCGGTCTTTTGCGTTTGTTTGTGGACTTAGCAACATAATCAACTCTTCTTTGGCAAAACTATATTTTCAGCCATTGCTTAGATCCTAACTAAGAGAAATAGGTCACTTACATAAAAGTATATCTCACCAAAGTATTGCAGCTAATTACAGAAAAAAATGTAGACGCATTTTGCTGCAGGGTGTGGAGGGAGTCACGAACGAATTATAAATGGTGATAAGTTGTATTAACGTCAAGCACCGGTGAATGTGGATCGGAATCTGCGCCTCTCGTGGCGCGCAAATTCCTGAGTACCGGCAGGTTAATCGCGGCTGCTGTTCTGTGGCCTCGCGGCGCGGGCAGCTGACCACCTGTGTGAATGTCGCCGGGCCGAATCTGTTTACGCGTCCAGCGGCCGCTGGCCATAATAGCCGTATGGGGAGTACGGCGCGAGTTACTGCGCGAGGAGTAAAACTAACGAGCTCCCCGGCGACCTAACTAACAGCCCCCCACAGTCGCAGATTTATGTGCGAACCCGACCGGCCCGCGCACAACTGCGCACGATCGGTCGCGCAGGAAGACTCTTTGTCTGCGCCAGATTTACTGTGCTCCAGCACAGGCTGGCGAGGAGCACGCCATCACGCCGCAGTTTTCTGGAACGTTTGGTACATGAACTTCATTTACGGAAGATTCACGATTTGAATCCTGTCTTCCAATGGGTTATTTTCTTTGTTGTAACGTCAACTCTGCAAAATAAAAAAGGTATCTAAAATCTTAAAAAAAAATCAATGGATTGATCGAATCGCTATTCTTATATTTCTGTCATCTCTAAATTAACCAGATGGATGAAATATGAAAATTTTCGTGTTTTTTGTCGTTTTGGACCACGCTCAATTTAGTTGGCGTGTTAAACTCCGGCAAACAGGCCCTTGGAGATGGGTCAGAATGTCGTTCAAATGACTATTACTGAACATTATCCCTCTGACATGTTCACTTCCGCATTGGAATGCTGCGTTCTGTGCAGAGTTCTGCAGCCAGAAAGCAATGTCGATTAGAAACGTATCCGAATTCAAATAAAGAAATGTTTCAGACATTTTTTGTCAAGGAAATTAATCGACAGTCCTTAGAAACGCAGAAGATTCTCTTTAAAGTAACAATGTGCCATCAGCCTTAATGCAAGGAATTTTTAAAGGGGTTTCCATTGTATCAGTATCGGAAGTGTGACTTTCGCATATTGTGTCAATGTCAATGTTTGTACGAAGAGTACCACCCAGCGTGGTGGATGTCATCGCATTCGGGAAGATGTGGGTTCAAATCCCGTCCGGCCATTCAGATTTCGGTTTTCCATGGTTTCAGAAAATCCAGCGAATGCCGGGATAGTTCCTTCAAAAGGCCATGGCCGAATGCCTTCAAGTTCATTGCCCGTCTTTAATGACCTCAACGTCGACGAGGCGTAAAACCATAAGCATAAAAAGAACAAAGAGTACCGCCATGTGAGCAACATTTAATTACATAAATCCATGATCGAAGCTGCAATGGAACCTACTCCCGGAGAGCGAGGCCATCACGTAAACCTCTAATGTAGGGGAATAACAGAATTTTGGTTCTGTGGCAAAGAATGAGAGATGAATTTGTAACGCTATAAAAGAAGTATCTGAATACCGTTGTATCATTCCAACTTTCAAAAATCTCATTATTATTTGATTTTGAAGACAACATCCACTTTAAGTTGATAACTTTAGTAGTTCCCAGTAATTCACGTACCTGTCGCCGCAGTCCTTCAAAAGGGTCCCCCTTTCCGCGTTCTGTTTAAGAGAGGTGGCCGGCTCCCAAGGCCTCTCCGTAATCTGGTTACCGCGCCCCTGGCGGCAGTAGTAATAATAATAATAATTATTGTCGGGTGGGTAGTCGGCTCCGTCTTTGTGAGACCCGTCTCCCCAGCCGCTGCATTTAGGGCCGACTTTCTTTGACGACTCAGAATTACTCGCTCGGCGATTTGAGACCGGCTTTTGTTATGAGCGGTGGAGTCTCCCCTATATGGAGGCAAAGCTCTTGAATGCGTCCAGGCGTGAAACAGTCGGGAGGAGCGGGGAAAAAAGAGCTGCAAAATCTGACGGTTTACGACTAGGGTATGTACCTGCGAGAGTCTTAATGGAGTACGTACTCGTACATACGACGTTGTTTTAATTTCATAGGTCGCTGAATATTTTTTTGTTTACGCGCTCCAGTATTTTCTCGCAGATGATCACGGTTCTCACAGGGATATTCTTATGTTTACTGATACAGACTCAATCTGAAATTTGGTGCCACTTAAAAATCCGTGAATCGTTAGTATAGATATCAATTGTAAATCGCGAGATTTGCAGTTTCTCGTTACCATGTCACATGGATATAGGTTATTTCCGATTATTTTCGTTTAAAAATGTATATCCCACCCTATTCCTTTATGAGCCGAAGGTAGCTTACCGCATTTAGGCACGGCGGAGATGGGTGGTTAGTTTATCCAGATTGACAGTTATATGTATGCTGCCTTCTGCCAAACACGGCAAGCTATGCTACGTATGTTAATTGTTAAATTTGATTGCGTATTGCTTAATTTAAAAAAAAAAAAAAATTGAGGAATTGCCCAGCACTCGCCTGTACCAGTGTTGGAAATTCCTCTCAAATCAAGTTCTCCAGAAGACTGATTTTTCAGCAAACCATATCATCCAAGCAACCTAAGCACCATCATGTAAAATATTTCAAATTCCGTTGCCCATACTGAATGGTTTGTAAAGTTCTTGATTTTGGAAAATTGATCACAATGCTCCTGCAGTTTGTAAACAGAATAATCAAAGACAAATGTTAAAAAAGTTCTCGTTCTCGACGCAAATGACGTGGCCAATTATTCCATGGCTTAAAACGTTTACAGAACATTGGGAAAACTTGTATTTGCGTGTAAAGAGTGACGATAATAATTTTACTCAACTTTAATGTTTTGTATTGTCTCGATAACATCGCTATGAGACTTGGAAATGTCCATAGCATCCGGTAAACAGTTATTTAGAATGTCACGAAAGCTTGCAGCCGTGTTAACGACCGCACGTTGCCGTTGCCACTTGAGTGATTCTCGCATTGTACATTCAGACAGTTGGCGTTCAATACGTTCTCTTCCATTTTCCTCCCACAACAGGGGTTGAACAATGGAGCAGATAGACCACACTTAAACAGCTCGCATCGATTTGCGCCGATGCAGTTCTTTCAACCTGAGCAGGGCTGGCATTACAGCAAATACATTTGCAGAGTATTTTATATCCTTAGTAGGAGGTACGCGACACTTGCACGAATTGCTGTTTAACTTGTCTAATTATACAGTTTCGTTACGGGGTTTGGTTTTGTAAATTATTTTTAATTAAAAATTAAATTACTTTGGTATATCTATACTTACAATAAAATTATAACCAAGAACAAGTTTGGAAATTCTCGATTTTTTTAAAATGAGTTGGTGTACTGTTAATAAACTGCAGAGAAGAAATCAAAGTTTAAAAAAAAAAAAATGCTGGTCGGATTTGATTATTTTATGTACTGTACAACCCATGTTTTCGTGGCTAACATAAGGTATGTTTCATTTTGATGTAACGTCAAGTAAGGACAGAATTTTTAAAAAAAATATTTTTCGTTGAACCCAATTCACTCAAAAACTAAAGGTCGCATTTTGAGGAGATTTCGATTAATGTACAGCGCGTGATGTCGCGAGTATAATAAGGAATGATGGTACTTCGATTAATACATAGCTTGTGGTTCCTTTGGTAAATTATATGTTTCAATTTGATACGACGTAGAAAAAATGAGAAATTAAGAACAATCGTTGGTAGAATGCAGTTCATGCGAATAGGGTATGTTTCATTTTCATGCAATGTCGAAAATCTGAAAAATTTAAGATATTTCTCTAAACACAATTTACACAAAAAGTACTTCTAGGATTTTGATGAATTTCTGATTAATGTGCAGCCTGTGGTTTATAATTGATGTGAAACTGTAAATCTGATAAATACAAGATAATTTTGGCTGATCGCAATTCATGCAATAACTATTGGTTACATTTTGATAGGGTTTCGAGTAATGTACAGCCCCTGCTCCCATGTTTCATTCTGATGTGAAATCGAAAAACTAAGAAATTAAAATCAGAGTTTACAAATTAGTATCGATTTATAATTACTTCCTCCCAGTCGAAATAATTATCGTGATTTCAGCTCACGGGCGGCATCGTATTATTAGAGGAATAAAGTTATGATGTAATGTAAACTCTCTTCATGCCAAAAGAACTTGCGTTCTGTAACCTACAGGAGCCGTGGATCAGAATGTTATTGATCATTTTGGTTTGGTGTGTACTTTAACAGTCCACGCGAACGAAGTTGCTGGCAGTTGCCAATAGGAGATAAAATACTGTTTTCAACTGGGAGATTCTCATGGAGATGTTATACTAGATCTGATCCAATGATACATTTAGGTCGGTAAGTTTTGCGCATTTACACTGGAATTGAAACCAGATTGCTTAAAAATGTTTCAGTCTGCTCAAATCTTCCCGTATGCCTTGCGCTTCAACTTAAACTGGTTGCAGTATTTCCACGACGATCGACATTGGCAGTACCTTTTTTTTGTGTTATCACTTCAACGGGCTCAGCTCTTGTGTTGATGAATTTCCCAAATATACGTCTCAGAAAAAAAAAAATTGCACCGTTTGTCTTAGGGACATAATCTTTTGTTTGAATATCGACAGAAACTTTAAGCCCGGCTTAATGCATCAACGATGACAACGACGATGTATCAGATGGTAGCATTCGCTTATATGGTTACTGCAGTGAAAATTAGTATAATCCAGACTTGCTGCCGATAAAAAAAGGAAAAAAGAAATTTGTATATTGAATGACGCAGTGAAAGATAGTGAAACTTTTTGAAACCAATCTCCTCGGCGATTATCACATTTCATATTATGGTTTAGGGAAAATAACCAACGGAGTCCAGGATGGAAGTTTTATTATGTCTTATTTATCCCTTAAAATCTTTCGTACAATGACTTCTTTTATCTTCAGAAGGCGATGAAGTATCTGATTGCAGTCTCCAGAATCCTAATTACACAGCATACTCGCTCAGTCGCACTTTCAAATTTTCGCGAATAATCAGTCCTTACATTCAGTTTCAAAATTACAGAAAATTTTCAAGACGTAATTTTAACGATCCTTCACTTGTTTTGATCTCTGCCAGCCGTTTTGACAGTCTCAGCATCTTGGATGGTTACAAAACTCTTCAGCTTACATAAACATTACATCATATCTTCAGTCGTTTAACTGGTTTCTTAGCATCATAACCCCATAAGATTTCTCATGACATTTGCGACATCCTTGACAACTTTAAGCTTATATTACACCTCGTTTCATAATACTAGATTCTAATTAGCTCAACAACACTCGAGTTAAGAATTATTGATTATTTTATGCTGTTCAGACACGGTTAACCATGCCAGATTTACTTGACAGTTTAAATGCAGCAGCTCTGTGCGTGTTACGTAACCGATCTGCACGTGCTTTTTGTTCGTGTCGCAGGAGGTAGGGGACTGTGAAGACTGCAATGCCAGAGCCGTGGGTCGGTTTGCAAAGCAGGGTTTATGTTTCGTGTTGTAACTACGGTGTTAACGTGACACCACAGCTGTCTCCTACCTTACTCGACTCTGAGCACTGTTTTGCCAGATTACAACCAAGCAAATCATCCTTGGCCCGTACTTTGATCTACTGTGTCATTCTTATAAATTCACTTCGGGGATTTTTTGTATTAACCTGGAAGTACTTTATTTCATTCGTTCTAGTCGAGAGGTGTAAGATTTTAGTTTCTTAACTGAAGCTATAGGCATTAAAAAATCTTAGTACAGCTGGGAGAAGTCATACTTAATTCTGACATCTTTTCAGTAAATCTTAGATATAAGTACATTTATTGCTCCAGGATTTGAAACAAGTGATGTCATGCTCACTCATCAAAGTGTAATACCAGGGAAATTGCAATTTTGTTACACCTAGATAAATACATTCCAAAATCTCTAGACACATATTCAGCTTTTTAACGCATTTGAAAATCTGCCCTTTCTTGAGTTTGGCAGTTGTCTGAATTTATCTCTAGTTAACAAAATGCGCTTTCCATAACAAGGCACTTTAAAATATTTTTTGTTTTGTTTTGTTTCCACATCTTCTACATCAGCAAAAACGTGTAACCATAACTTAAAATAATAATAATAATAGTAATGGAATTTGGGAACACACACTTTTGCATGCACCCACACTGTAGCCTCAATTGTAGAACTATTTTTTTTTACATTCATAAAACTATCTAGTAGTTTTAAAATTTAGCAAAAGAGATCATTTTATCTTCCTGAAATATGTCTTAACAGCTAACAGATCTCAGGAAACTTTCTTATTTAAAAGGGTATTGTCTGTCCCAAATATTTTATCCTGTCCGATAGAGAACAGTAAGTTTAATTTAAGAAACTAAGGTAACTTGTTTGGAATTGAAGTTTGTAGTTTTCACAAATAAATTATATAAGATTAGAACAAAAAAAAAAAAAAACAAAAAAAAAACTTAGTCTCCCGAAGTAGTTCTGTGTCGGAGAGAGGACTGCCAGTTCCTTTCCTGCGGGACCTAAAGCTTAACGTGGAATCCGAACCATGAAGTAAGGATTCAAACCGGGGACCTCTAATTCAGTTGATGAACGCCTTATCCATCGAGCTACCGAACAGCTCATAAGATGTCTGCTTTACATCAAAATTTCAGCTTCTAGTTTTGGCAACAATTGCTGGAACTTGGGTCACTTCATACAGAGCCTTCAAATCACCTTCATACATCAAAGTGGACGACTTTCCAGCATATGCATCATTCTCTGCTGGTCCACGCCACAATGTTGCCATCTCCCTTAATCTGATGTAAGAACGGAGACTTTCGGGCGTATGCTTGAAATGAAGTCTTCACGGATGTACCGCCGGAAACACGATATTTCGACGACTAGCTCCGTCGTCTTCATCAGGTATCGAGACGTCTCCACAGGTCGGCTGACCGTCATACAGTATCTGTCGTCGAAATATCGTGTTTCCAGCGGTACACCCGTGAAGACTTCATTTCCCTTAACCTGTTTTAAAATGGTCAAGCTGTGTAACTGAGAAACATTGGTACAGCTGCAGTATACATTTTTGAATCAGGACTGAATGCACTGCGGTGACATCATCTGCTTAAAAAAAAAAAGTATAGAGAGAGAATTACTGGATTGAGGTAGAACCATTACAGTCCTTTTGCCTTGTAAGGCTGTGGTGAACTTTAGTGCAGGTAGTCTGCGACCTCTGGCTCATGCTGGCTGCAGCAGGAAGTCTCCAATTGCTGGCGGTCTCTCGCGTAATGTTCTTTTCCGCGTTGCTGCGATGTTGGCGACCCCGGGGTAGCGTCGGCTGGGAATGCGCGCCTCGCCGCTTGTTTTGCCGGTCGGGTGCGGCCCACAGCACGCTTCGCTTTCACGCCCACGCCATAGCGCCTCGCCTCGCCAGCACAATGGGCGCCCAGCGGCGTAGGCGTGAGTAGAGTGGCAACATCTTGGGCGCACCGAGTAACGGCACGAGCACAGGAATAGTACATCACAATAAAAAAAGAACGGAAAAAAGCTAGCTCACAATTCAACACAATTATAAACTGGGAAAAAAAGACGCATATGGTGGACAAATTTTGGAGGAATGCTAAAAACTAGTTTTTCTAGATCGAGGTGATGGCCACTAGACTCTTGGAAAAGTCCTGATAACCCTCTGTCAAGCTCTATTCGTCATTCATAGCTACAAAGCTGTATAGAACTTTTTTTTTTCATTCTTGAATCCAAATATTTTAATGTGGTGTCTGGCTTCATGAAGAAAGGCGATGGAAAATCTCCTTGCGTGGTCTCGAAGATTAGTATGATAAGGTGAGAGTCAAAGCAATAGTCCTCACTGTAAATATTATGGCCACATTTTTCCTCAGCAGTCATCTCAGTGTAGCCTTGGTACACTTACCCGAGCCTAGAATTCTGGAAGACGAGGGTTCGCCCATGCAACTTTTAGTTTTCATTGTTTCGCGAAAATTGATCCAGACGAACGCCACTATGGTTCTATTAGTAAAACCATTACTAAGCATTATGGCTTATGGCTTATTTAAAGGTACGAAAGTTTCTATCCTGCAAAAGTCTTCATAAGTTTTGTTCATTGCAGTTGCTTGCAAGTTTTCCGTAAGAACCTAAGCTATTACTTAGTTCGTTCATTTATTTGATTACCATTAAAGTATCACAAACAAAATAACAATGATCATGAGAAGAAAATTTATAAACACTGTGTGTAACTCTAGTCTCATATCATCAAGATAAAATGGCTTTGGTGACTATAATACTTTGTCTGTAACGATTCGCTAAGCTCCCCGTTACATGTCACTTTTTATTATATATAAAGTAAAGGAATAGAATATTTTTCCATTTCTTGGGATGTCCACTGTATGTTCGAAAGATGCGCTTGGAAGGGTGAAAGGCAAGGATTTGACGCTTCAGTGTAAGGTAGTCTGGCTGGCGCCTTTTGGGCAGAATGTTAAGAGGATTAGGGATTTCTGTCGGGAAGGCGGTAAACAGAATTTCTTCCTCCCGAAGTAGGCTTCGGCTCTCGAAGATTGCCGAAACTTAACGTGGCGAAGAGAAGCTACAGATTCACATGATATCAGATGGTCAGCCAATCACAGGGAACATAGTGCTAAGATTCGGGGAATTTTATGTTCTATGTCGTCTTCGAGCCAGAAGAGGGGGAGTTAGAGTTTACCTCCGTGGTGGCAGAAAAAGACGAGGACTTCCTTCCTGACTTCCCTCCAGTCGGGAGGCCAGCGATGATCACGTCCATTCCGGAGCCCAGACGAGTCGCTGGCGACTTGGGTTCCATGTGTGCAGGGCTGACTTGTGTCCTGGAGACCATCTGAGGCGCACTTCTAACTTGCGACTTGCCGCGTACTGCTGGCGTGGCCAGTTACGACGATCGACCAGGTGGGCATCTCCGCCCAGCGCTACCTGCCGTGGAACGGTAGTGTGTTTCTACGAAGCCATTCAGCCTGCAACTCACTTTGAAACTGTACCCTTAAGCGCATCTGAGATAAAGATCCTTGCTCTGATCTGATAAAACCACTGAGCTAGACTGTGTAACTGTCGAATGACAGGTTAATCATTCGTGGCGTCCCAACCCATCAAAAATTCATTACTGTTTGCTATCATCATAACTGGTAACATACTTTGCATTAGAATAATTGTGAGATTTTTAAAGTACAACTATACTTGTTTGCTTGCATTTAAAGGGTTCATTGTACGTCTGAGCGTTGCTTAGAAAATTGCACAATCTCTTGTTTATTAACGTAATGGTAAATACGCTCAGATTTGTAGATGCCATTGTAAAAATCTTTATTAAAATGTCTTTTTGTGACAGTTTTCAAATCCCAGAATCATCCAATTCTCATTTAAATAATTTACATTTTGATATTCAATTATAGTATCCTGTATAGCGTAATTAATTAAGAATTAATTAATAATTCTCCCCCCCCCCTGGTGATACGCTACAAGTCCTAAAAACAGAAAGAAAAACAAATAATAGGAAATGGAAGAATATCGATTTGATTTTTATTTAGGGATTCTTAGCTGAAGGAAATCATATTTACTCTTTAGTTCAAAGCTACGTAAAATATATATATATATATTTACTCTCTCACATTAGGAAAGTTTCCTAAAAGCCCTCACAAGAAATATTTTGTTTTATTTCGAGCACTAGATAAAGCAAACAGAAAATGTCAGTTTAGCTTAAGAGTAGTGTCCTAATACTCATGCTGTGCAAAACTCTTCTTAACAATATCATTAGATCTCTGTAAATCGCCCAGGATATCCTTCCTTGATCAAACGTTTCTTGCTGTGAAACGGATAGCTCAGCTTCCTGAGCACCATTTCCAGCGAAATTCTTCCTTAACCCATCCTATAGTGTTTTTAAAACCAATATCTCAACTGGCAGAAATGTTTAACTGGGATTCTGTGACTTATCTTCCGAAAGTTAGTATCCTGATTTTTTTATGAAACGCAGGGTGGGACCTAATTGAAAAAGCAGCAGCGTTTGCATTTTTATTTCACACAAACTATAAGAGATACAAATACGTGCCACTGATCACTGGATAGAGGAAGGTTAATAATTTGTAACCCCCGCATATTAGTTCCATTCGCTACGGCCAAAGGCGCTGTTGCCTGTTTACGTGGAAATGGCGCCACAGGAGAAGTCGTTTTGTGTGCTACAATATGCAAAAAAGCGAATCCATTATTGATGCGCAGCGTGCATTCCATCGCAAGTTCAATAAAGTGGAATCTCGTCATTTACAAATTTCGATTGGCATAAAAAAATTCGTGGAAGATGGATGTATATGCAAAAGGAAAAGCGCTGGTTATCGAAGAGAATTGCAAGAAATGAACTACAGTTTTCATGTTTGTCGCCCAACAAATGATGCTGAAGTTGAATGCATATAGTAAAACATTGAACTTGCCTCTATCCAGCGATGTGTAACACGTATGTTATCTTTTATAGTTGGTGAGAAATAAAAATAAAAATCTGCTCCTTCATTTTGAATAACCCTACACTATCCTGTGGAGGTCAATTCGGCTGTACATTGTTCCATTCGTGTTGACTCCGCCGAATCTCCTGGCTGTAGAGCCAGCTGTGGTCACTCAACCTTTGAGGGTCACCGGCCGCGTTATCTGCTACGCCACTTACAGGGCACGCAGGGAAGGCAGTTGGTGGAGTTGTTAGCGTCGCGTGGCGCACAGTACCAGTTCCCACCGAGCTGCCAGCCGTGGGACTCTCCCACGCAATCTCCACCGCTCGTTCTGCAGTGACAGAAGCTAGTGACTGCGACCGCATTTTCCGCCACACGGTAGTTACTTCCTCGAGCTGCACAAAACGTGCCATCACAAGACAGATTGGCTGGTTAGAGCCGTGAAGACGACGTGAAGTGGCGGTTATTCACTTTTCATGGCTGGTTGACCGTGCCTGACCGTTTCGTCAGATTGTCGGTGTCATTATTCAGACTACAAATGAGACTAGAAAAATTAGCTGCCTTTCCCATTAGAATGCTGCTGGTCTCGAGTAACATTACACGCACGACAAATTTTATTTGTAGTCTAACAGGAACATCGACTTTGTTGCAACAGTGAAAACAGCAGACTAGCTCACAGGATGCAGCGCCGAGGAAGCATTGGGGACAAGCGAACACCACTAGATCGGAGATCGTGACTAAGGACGGAAATCCTGACGAGACTGGAGTGTTGGGAGGAATCCGATGAATATTTATGACTTCTTCCAGCCCTTCTTGGAAATGAGGCGAATTATCGAGGTGGGGAGATGGCAAGTGCTTCGCTGTTCTCGAACACGCGGTAGGCGAGGGGGGGGGGGGGGGAGATTAAGTCGGTAGAACACCTGCTTCAGCATTTCTTCTACTTATATTAAAGGCGCTGGGAAAAGACACACCAGTTTGCTAAAAATGGAATCGTACAATTTATTTTCTATTATATTTATCGGGAAATTAATTCTGTTGCTGAGAGTAATAAGTAATCAATATAAGTACAGTTTTGGAATAGGTCGACTTGAAAAAGGTTTCTTTTCCATCCATTACCAAAGTTATTTCAGGAGAATTCCTAGATAGTTCGTTCAAATCGGTTGTGATCGATTTTCCTTCAGTTCTTTGGTTAAAACGAAAGAAAGCTTATCATCGAAAAGCTGCAAATTTGAACCAGGCAAAAGCTATATTGGTAATGAAGATACGTCTTTTTTAGTCATGGTTTTCTTTACTCTGACAGTAGAATTCTTACTTTCAATATAATTCCACTCGTAGCTTAAGCGAAAAGCAAACTTAAGCTGGTATATTTTTGTAAAAACACTGGTAAACGATTTAAACATTAATTCTCCCTTCGGCAGTTACAAATAAACTAGCCATAATATTACTGCCTGTTGTCCAATCAACTATGCTTTAATTAGACCAATTTCCTACTAGTCTATTAAGGAGAACAATATGAAATTTGTTATGATCCACTCAACGACAGAAATTTACATAGACGACAATTTAATCTTTATGCGACGCGAACACAATGGATGTTAGTGTAGATCGCGTACGGACTCTTACTGTTATGTTAATTGCTTCCATCTTCCATGGGCCACTAACATCATTTGACTAGTCGGATATAACTAGCAACACTAGACTTCTTTGTTACTACGTTAACTTACATGGAGCTATAATAGGTAAATAAATTTTCTCCACCAGTTGACCGAACCTCGAAGAGGGAACAGTGTTAACTGTAGATTTTTTCCGCCGCCTTTTAGGATTCGCTCTAGGTAATGGTTGGCCATATCTTTCTACCAGACCCTGCATCATTTGTCTTGGTTCAGCTGAAAAGAAAGGCACGCACCTCAGCTCCTAAGTGTTCCGGCGCCGGCTGACTGCTAACAATAAACCATTCCTATCGCCACCTGTCGAAACACCTACCTGTGATTCGTGCTCCTATAAACAGCCTTACTTTTTCGCCGCTATGCTTGAACTGATAGAGTAACAATCTGACAAGTTGCAGTACTCGTTAATGAGACAAACTATAAAGTTATAGTATTTTAAAATTCTGCTAACTTCAGTTCACCTGGATGAATGCTGTTTGGATTCCCAGTCTGACCATCCAATTTTCGGTTTTTCATGGTTTCCTTTAATCACTCCGGGCGAATATGTTCCTTCAAGAAAATAGCTGAATTTCTTTGCGTTCGTTGCCCGACGAGGTGTAAAGCCATAAGTAAATAAAAATACTAACTTGAATATACATGTTTGAGAGGACTGTAGTGTCAGTATTTAGTGGCTTAAACAAAAAACAACCATACGGAACACATTCGATATGCAAACGTAAGTTTTAACGAGACCTAGTATTCCTTTGATGAAGAGCTAAAGCATTTCATTTTCTGCCGCAGTCAGAAAGGAACATTAGGCTTGGCGACATCAATAAGTTACCTTACCCTGTTTAAAGTGCTTATGGATTCAAAAACAAGCATTCCAGGATTAACGTTATGAGAGCCTAATTCCGGAGGTTCCGTTCATTTACCTGAATCTAATATTATTGAAGTGTTTGAAGGGTTGAATAATTCCGGTTATTAGAAAGTGCTTTTCGATTCCGAAGGAAAACACTTTCGTCAAATAACGGGCTCTACAAATGTATTCATTGTGTCAAGATAGTGTGATGCTATAGTGCAGTCAGGTACAGTACAGTTTGCATTTTTCAATGAACCAAAACATCCTCGGGTTTCCTTCTTGCCTCTATACGATGTCATACTATCATCATGAACCTGTTTTCACAGTGAAGGAAACTTGAGCCATAAATTTAACCATTTCAAAACCTTTACATGGTTTTCGGGTAGTACTACCATCACATGATCAAGGGCAGCTTTCGCACACGGCTACAATGCTACTTGTTGCTCTATGCCACAACTCAATCCCTACTCCAAGCTGCATCTCGCGAAATGCTCGGCCTGCCCAGGGGTCTCTTTTTCATAGGTAACAAAATTAAATAATTACGTGGGACAGCTTTGAGTTATATGTTAATATGTAGACGCTAATATCATAACAGTCCTTAAGTTTGTTCAGATATATGAAAAGCTGTTGTTAAACCGGAAATAAACGTATGTAAAACTGTATTACTCGTATTATTGAACGTATTTATTATACATAAATGAATTTTAAAAGAAAGCTGGATACCAAGTGCAATAAAAATCAAAGTTATTAACTCTCGTAAATTTACACAGTAAAACAAAAGCGATGTGAGCTGGGTCAAATGGTGTCCTATACTCGAATTGCTTTCTATATAAATTATTTTATCAGGCTCTTTGATTACACTTTGATCACGACGGAGAGTATTCTGAGAAGTATTAATATCTCTAAAGGCAACGCATCGTGTCTATTTTTATCCCACTCTGTTATTATATACACTTTATTAAATACCAAGGCAGACTATAAATTTTTATTCGGGTAATCATTCAGAAAATTTTATTCTTGAAATACCTGGCTGAAAGCAAGTAGTCTAACCGAGCCAGACGAAGTTTCTATGTTTAACCGAAATGTTCCGCGAATCACCTCTGTTAACTGTCACCAAGAGTGTCAACGCCGCCTTAGCCGCAGACCTCCGGCGGATACAATCGCAACGTAATGAGCGATTCACCACGGGGAGCCTTGGGAACGGCCACACCCCCTGCTTCCGGCACCGTTTCGGTCATTAGCGCCCATTCTGATAGTGCAACGCTGTCGCCGACTGGTCACGGTTCCCGACACACATTTACCGCCGCACTTCCGTCACAGCTTTTGTTTAGATACCAATACCAAATAAAAGAATTTTGAGGGACTTTATATCGGTACATAAAACGATTAAAGTATTTAGCTTCCCCTCTAGTTTATATTTCCCCGCGTTGTGTTTACGTGTTATAGTGATTTTGATAAATAGCTAGCCACTAAACACGTTATCCGCAAGAAGTATTAACTTCAGTAATATGTTGTTTGTAAAAGCAAATTAAATTGTTTATTAAACTAAATTCATACTGAATTATGCTGTAACAAAATGTGTCTGTAGTCATTCTGGTTCTAGCTGCAATGCAACCTAATTACAACCTCCACTAATATTGTTGCCGTTCGAATATCATTCATTACTTACATCACCCGCGTATGAATACATTCAATGTATCGCGATCTAAATTTGACCCGTACTTTTAATCCATCGTCTTGGCAATTCATTTCGTCTACTGTACAATAAGTTACATACAATATAGCGGAAACATCGAATATAAATACTGTGTAAAAGCCAGTCTGAAATGAGTTGAACGCAATGTTTTGGAAGTTCATTTGCCCGCTGTTGCTTAGACAAATACAATTGTCACTAAATAACAGTCATAACCTTAAAAATGATTTAACTTGATTTTTAGTTTAGTAACAGCGATATCTCTGAAAAGGGATTATAATAAAACATAATTTAAATTAATAAAAAGCAACTAATAAAAAGCAACTAATAATTTTATTGATTTAAATGAAACGTATAGTGACGTTTCAGTGTTCTGCGAATTCATCCATAAATGGGACTGATATACCATGCAATAATATATCTGACCGCACTTCATCCACCAACAAACGCTGGCTGCGTGACGTCACAGCGTGACGTCACAGCGTGACACACAATGAACAAGATTAGTGTTTTATTGGTATAAGTCATAATTAAATACTTCTCAGAAGCTTCAGATCGATTAATATTAAATTAATTTATGCATATGGAGAAGGCTTAGCTATAATTCAGAGATAAATTTGTGGTTGGAGATTGATGAACGGTAAAGGTGCTAAAATCTAATTCACACTTCACACTAAATTTGACAGTTTGCTAGTTCGGTATTTGTTATAAATCACTGCCTTTAAGAGTAAAGTAATTAAAGTTCAACAAAGTAACCCGACTTCATGAAGAAATTAAAAATGCTATGTTCAGTATGCCAGGAGGAGGTTTTGATGTCGAAAGAATCAATGTGAAGTGTGTTATGAAAGCTTCATGGGTGTAAGACTGGATTGTGTTGTAAAAATACGATATGTCAACAGCTAGCAGTCTTCTTCAGGTGTGAAGCCATCTGTACTGGGCGGCTAACTGACAGCTGTTGATACGCACGGAAATATATTTCATGGCAAAACAACCGCTTGAACTAACAAATCTTAAATCACAGTGAACCGAGAAAGAAATTGTCGGGTTTTGATAATTTAAGTCAAATAACAATTGTGTAGCATAAATGTTGCTTTACGTGGTTTGAAAGTCGAATAATAGGATAGCGAATTTTCGATGTGGAAATCTACCGGAAGTGAACGCCGAAGAAAGGAAAAGATGACCATGACCACAAGCTGGCACTCGATTTCAGGCACAAGGGTGTGGTAAGATTCTCTTTTTTAGGTAAGGGTGTCGGGGATTGGAATGAGTTAACAAGAGAAATGATGAATAATTTACCGAAAACTTTGAAAGAATTTAAAGATAAAATTTGTAGAGGGCAAATGTAGGTGGGTGCAGGATAGGGGGAAGATGGGTGTGGAGGGAAATTGCCACCGGAGCCTGTGCTCCATTGCAATTAAATTAAATTAAAACTCCGATTGAAACGAAGAGCTGTCGTCATATCCTTCGAAAACAGTTGGTTAGCTCACATCGCTTCACTTGACTGAGAGTTCGACGGGTCTATAGTTCGGCAGTCAATTGAAACTGGTTTGCATGTAGATTCAGCAAATCTCAAATATGACACTATTGAGTAAAATTACTTTCTAATTATTCATAAAGTCTAAAATTTGACATTTTGGACTTCACACAAAACCTTTGGCTGGTTGTTAAAATGCCTACCTTGATAATCTACTGTACCTAACATAAGATTTTAATTATAATTTATGCCATATGCTTACAGTAGGTCAGACACTTTCCATTTACAGGCAACGTTAAACAAGTAGTTGAGGAGATTGATTATAGTTTTTATCTGAATACTTAATGCTAGTGTTAGACTAAAGTATATGAATCTGCTCAATACATGTTTCCTAATGTGGTAGCGTTCCACTCTTTCTCGACCAGTAACCTGAAATTATCTTATACAGGAAACGGAGGACATGGATTCAATTTTGACTGTGTTTTTTTGTTTTTTGATGTTGGGGTAACAGATATATTGAAAACATATCAATTATGAAACAATTAATGGTCACTGAAAATGAATTGTAGTCTTCTAGCTCTAAGTCTGAAAATATCAGACAATTATACATTTTCTTCATATTTGTTGCCATTTGGTGTTTCGGCCTAAGTGTACAAACAAATGATAGTATACAAAATGGCCATAAATGATCAATCTCGTAGACAGCTGTCATTTTATTGGACAACATAAATTGGGAATGGCAAGCCAAGCAACTAAGTGATTGTATGTGACTAAATTGGTTAAACTGATTCACTGGTGGGTATGTGGAGAGAGTTATTTAGTATTTTCTCTGTTTCTTTCAGGAGCATGTAAATCTGGTGGCAACAGATGAGGAGCTGGGTCCAGTGTGTCTGTCAGTCAAGCCAGAGAATGTGGCGAATACAGAGCACACCAGAATATTACTGCGGCTGCGAACAGGCACCATGCACGAGCTGGTGCCCATCTCTTGTCTCGCACCAAATCCCTCTCCAGCCAGAATGGCCAGGGTAAGCAGTAATTGATTACAAACCAAAAGGAGTAAACAGAAAATTAAAGAAAATCTTATTCATGCAGTGGTGTACTTTGTTAAAAGTATCAGTGTTGGCAAATTTTGATCGGATGATAATTGTACACAGTAACTTAATTGTCTTATGCTACAAGTTATCATTCACTTCCTGATAAAGTTGCCGCAAGCTGTTAGAAAACTACATGATTTTAAATACATATGTAGGGGGAAGGGGGAGTTAAGAGGAGGCCAAAATGGAGCCCCGTGGTTTATGGATGCTCCCTTACAACAAATAGTATTGCAGTGACACAGGTGGTAAACTATGGAAGAGACAGGTGGGTATCAAACATAAAACTAAGTATATAACTTTAGTCAGACCATTGCTTGAATATTGTGGTGTAGAATGGGACCTACATTTTGGGTATCAAAGACAGGAGTTGGAGGGGGTGCCAAGAAGGGCTGATAGATTTTTCTCTGGAAATTGCCGTAAAACACAATCGGTAACCAGTATGATAAAAGAGATGGAATGGGATATACTGAATGACAGGAGGGTGAAGAGAGTCATGATAGTGTCAAGGTGTGTATTGTTGATGAGGCATGGGAAGATTGGAAAGATATTGATGTAAGAATTAGGAGTAGTTCATGTAAGGAAAAAGATGATCATGACCACAAGCTGGCACTAGATTTCAGGCACAAGGGTGTGGGAAGATTTTCTTTTGTAGGTAAGGGTATCAGGGACTGGGATACATTACCAAGAGAAATTATGAATAATTTACCAAAAATGCAAAAAGGAAAAAAAAAAAAAAATTAAAGTTGAAATGTGTGAAGGGGAAAAAGTGGGCAGATACAGGGAAGGAGGTAAAATGGGTGAGTAGGGGAACTGTCAATGAGACTTTTGCTCCATCACAATAAAATAAATTGATAATAAAAAAGTTTCATGCACTAAAGATAATGAATGGAAAAAGTAGATCTATTCAGCCCCTTTTCTGGTTTTGGCATCCCCTGCATTCATTTGTATTAAGTGATGGTTTTTCTTATCCTGTCCTTGGTTATAAGTGTATTATTTGTAAAATTCACACATGTTGTTGATTTATAGGTATCATATTATAAAGTAGTCCTTGCATACAGCATTTCCTGTTAATTGTACACCAGCCAATATTACCAACATTTATTTAGATCCATTACCAAACATATCAGGTTATTGCCCACAAATAATTGCTATGTATCTAATGCTGTGTTAGTCAACAGAAGAAATATACACCTGATTTTTCAAAAGAATTTGTCTTCCATTTTACATTTATACTTTAACATCAAGTTATTTGTTATCAATACTATCCCCCACCCAAAAAATTCACTTGAGGCTATTGCTACATTCCTTGTACAAGTTGTTTCAGCATCACTTTAAGAAAGCTTTTGTTGTAAGGAGTTTAAATCATAGTAAATTCAATTTTAAATTGTAAATAATAATACTTGCATAAGACTGGAAGATTTTCAAAGCTGTGAAAATCAGTTACAAGACTGATAGCACAAAGAAAATGAAATGAACAAACATGAACAGAGATGGCACAGATTTTTTGTAAATTCTAGTAAACACGCTTAAGTTTATTAATAACTAAAAGTGGTTATATGTAGTATGTCAAAAGAGTAAATGAATACCTCAAAAATGGTAAATGTCTTTCTTGCAACAAATAATATGGCATGTTTAATGACAGAAATCTGGAAAGTTGATATTCCAAATTGAGGATAATCAGTTGTTCCAATGTTTTATATATTAACTCTTTTTCTTCCTCGTTATTGCAATCGTGCAGGAAATGTTCTAAACCTTATGTAGTTCCTAAACTTAACAGGAATAACATAATTACAAACTTTTACTTTTTAATGGCAAGTCACGTTAAACACTTTATGTAGGTTCTGAATCACCTTTAATGTTGGAAATGTGATAATTTTAGAGCAAAATTAGAAAATATATATATATAAATAGGAAAAAACTTTGACATAGTGTATTCATTCTAACTGAAAGGCCATTTCTGAGATTGTATTTTATTTCTTTCAATTTACTGGACTTTCACCTGAAATCATTGGCATTAAAATGAATTTTATGCTATACTTCTATTAACTGTAACCGAATTTCAACCACTTTCATGTTGCTGGTAGTCTCTCAGAATACGGCAGATGACACCAGTGGCGTAGCTAGCGTGGGTGACACCCGGGGCGGATATCGATGGTGTCACCCCTCGAAAATTTAAATTCAAAATTAAGTAAAATATAATATATTGTAAGTGTAAAATATAATATTAATAAAATATAATTAAATAAACATTTATTTTTATTAAAATTATAGTTAATAAAATTGTAATATTAACTTCATTTAAAAAAAAAAACACAATAAACTAAAAAGAATCTTCTCTTTTTAGCTTTAACAGCTGCAAACTCGTAAATCACATCTTCCAAATGTTCAATTTTAGTTACTTCATGTTCAATAGTCAATATGGCAAGATTTTAGCCACGTGTTGCTCACCGGTGATCGAAAGTGGTTTTAGAGAGGCCTCTGAAGATCGGGTCTCAGTTCGACACTCGGCCGTCATTGGATTGGTTTATGTTTTGACGGTGCGGATCAGTATCGGCCTGCTAGATGTGGAGAAGCGCATCGAGAGAGTTCGGAAATTTACCTTCCCTTACGACTAAATGATGTTTTCATGTTATTATTTGCCTTAAAAAAAGTATTTTTTTCATCCATGTTCATCACATGTTCGTAAAATGTAGGAAGAGTCCTAGCATCTTCGCATTAAAAAAAATCAGAGCTTTGCAAGAGTTGAAGACCAATTTTACGACCCACAAAAATTGCAGCCGAAATCCGCATTTGTAACCGAACCTCCCACACCCGAATCGCATGCCGTAACCAGACGCAAGACTAATCTAGAAGTACTGAAAAATATGTATTCAAACACATAAAAGTGGATTCGTGTCTTTTGATAACAAAAATATATGGTATAGAAAAAGAATGTTTATTTTATCATGTTTGAAAACTTATTTTTCATCACACCTATATTCGGACTGCTAACTCAAATGATTACTGCGTGCGATTTGAAAACTGTAGGTCCGGGTTCAAATCCCGGTCTCGACTGTAATTTTTGCGTGCCTTAAAATTGACTTTTACCAATGGCAAAGTTTTTATCTTTTAATGCGAAGAACGCTCGGTGGTTTGAATTTCACTTTAATCAGTAGGTCTTCTTTTCAAGTTAGGTGACTACGATATAGGTGCACTGCGAGTTTCCAAATAAGAAACTCTGTGACTAGAACATTGAGATAACATGAAATTATTATTTTTACTATACAAAATCTTTACGACTTATATTTAAATTAAAATATGTTATAATTCTCCACTAACAAAAAGTATTGAGTGAATCGAAAAGAACCTCAGACAAAACAAACACGTCAAGTGCGAGTGATTGACATTTCATTGAGATTGCGTTGATATTGTTAATACTGCGCTGGGATACTATTTTGTACATAAAATATCAACCAGTTAGGTGATTACGTGAGTCAGATAAAAAAGTATTTTAATGTACATTCGTACCAAAACTGTGCAGAATAAAGTACAGTACTCTATAATAAAGTAGGGTGTTAAACCTACCTGTCATCCCCAACACTGATTCCCTGAAACAATCACTTGTAAACGTTAAAGGAGACTAAAGACCGGGTAGGAACACCGACGAGCTATGGAAAAGTGTGGACTCGAGGGGGCGAGCCGTCACTCGGCCGGCTGTCGTTGCGGTGACGGTACAGGCCAGTATTGGCAAAGTGCAGTTCGACCTTTACACTTAACAACTGATACACAAACTGGTGCAAATTAAAATCCCAGCACCCAGATGGTGTTGTGATAAACGAATGAAATTTGGCCCAAAATATGCCCGCATGAAGAGTTTAAATGATTTAACATTAAAAGTTTTACATGTAATAATGTGAGAATTACGGTGCTATATATTATGTAAATTACAATTTTTTTCTTTTTTTTTTTTAGCGTATAAGTGGCGAACAGTGTGGTGTCACATGACACGTGGTTGCCCACAGGTTTTTGCTGTCTAAGTATGCCAAGGCGAAGAGTGACAACTCTCTACACCCAAATGTCTAACAGTGAGAGAGGTCGGAGAATTGACGCGTTTTGAAAGGGTGCATCATATCGTGAAATCTCCAGAACGGTTTGCCGTAGTGCAATGTCAGAGCTCCAATACTCCTAGAGTAGGCATGGGTCCTTACAGATGGATAACAGCACGTGAAAGACTGCCAAATGGTATGGGTGGCTGTTGCTGGCAGATGGTTGACTGCAGGCCAGATCCAAGTAGTGGTTACACATAGTCACACCCCGCCTCCGCCCCTCCCCGGATGATTGTAAACTAATTGCTTGAAGCTGGGATACACTCTCTGGCCCCTGTGCATTGTGTCCCATTAATCTAATTTCATTGCCATCATCATCTACCCTGGTGTAATGCGAAACACAAATGGACATGTGAATGGCGTACATTTGTGTTTAGAGACGAGTCTCGATTCTGTCTGTGGCAAAGTGATAATCGACGACATGTTCGTAGGCGTAGTGGAGGAACGGCTTCTCTGCTGTGATTTCAGAACCTCACGCAAGTGCCGTCACCGGTGTCCATGTTTTGGTGGCAATCAGTTTCGATAGCATTACTGAGTCGGCTGTTGTTGAAGGCAATGACAGCCCATCACTATGTGGACGGGGTACTGCATCTTATTGTGATACCCTACATGTTCAACATCCGAATCGTATTTTCCAACAAGACAGTGCCCGTCCTCATACTGCGGCCATCGTCACACAAGCCTTGCAAGGAGTTTCGATCACAATATGGACATCACGGTTCCCAGATTTGTCCCAAATAGAGCATTTCTAGGATACCAGAAGTAGACACATTAGATCACATGGTCACCCAGCACAAACTGTGCAACAACTGACTGCAAAAGACATGCACGCGTAGTGAGACATACACCAAGAAGACATCCGAACACTTGTTGTGTCAATGCCGGCAAGGATCCACGAATGTATTGGTGCTAAAGTAGGGCGCATTTCTCACTGACAACTGTAAAAGGTAATAACTTAGCCTGATCCATTTCCATTTGTTATTATTTCTTTTAGATACGGCACTGGATATATTTCAAAGTTTCCTAAAATTTTACCATTCATGTATGCGTGTTGTGATTTTAATTTCCGCCAGTGTAACTATAGGGCGACCATAAGATTTCGCTATAAATTTAAAATGTCGAAAACTACCCATTTGTTATTGAAACGTTAACATAGGCTGTATTTAAATGACTTCACAACCTCAGTATTTGGAGGACCAAGAGATGTTGAGAGGAAAGTTAACAGAAGTGGCTTGATCCAAGTAGAAGCAATTCCAGACCCAGATGGGGTCCCATTGGGGCAAACCCAGGATCCGGGTCCCACAAGTTGTGAAACCCTGGGGGATACTGTATAGTCAGAGAAGCAACTCTACATTAAGTTCCTTCATTAAAATAGAGGAATAAATAAAATATAAAATCATAATTAAACATAATAAAAATAAAAAAACCAACGTTCAGGTAATAAAAGAACATGCCTTTGAGATATCTGCCGCCTTTACATGAAGTACTTAATAAGTGAAGTATTTTACTACCTGCCTACGAAATAAGTAGCTACAGACTCCTAAATATGATATGTATCGAAGCCCATCTCCATGTGTAAATTAGTAGTAGCGTATAAATAAAGATGTAAACGGCTCGAATGTTCGTTCAGTTTATGATTAAAGCTCAATTTTTGTTCAGGAATAGAAGTTCGACATCCCTGTCGATTTAAGGAACCCATAGGAATGTAGGTACGTGTATTCGGCAAAGAAATCTTCTTCTGTAAATTTATAATGGAAAATTCTTAGAGAATCATACGCTTATTTATTTGATCGCGATCATATTTGTATATTCTCAGTCAGTAGCAAGCATATCATACTTACATGAACCTAGAGTTAAAGTGCTTAGGGAGCATCCATAAATTACGTGAGGTGAAATAGGGGCGGGGTCCAGCGAAATCTCACCAATTCTCACGTGAGATTTTTTAAAATTGTGTTGGACTGTAGAGCTAAAAAAAAAAAAAAAAAAAAAGTGTTTACAAATGAGGCGAATGTCGAGTTTAGGGGGGTATTTCGTCCAAAAGTGTGGGTGTAATCGGCTTTGGGAGGGTGAAACCTAAAAAAAAAAGTATCAAAAAGTTACGAAGACGATCCGTAGGGGCGGGGGGGTCTGACGGGACCAGATCTCACGAAGTGTCACCAGAAGGGGGCGGGGGGGGGGGGTAGGAGGGTCCGAAAATCTGGAAAAACACCTCACGTAATTTATGGATGTCCCCTAACTAATGTTACGATTTCGCTAGCAAGATACGCGGTTCCGACTGTTTTAAACACATGCCCTACAAAAACTGATTACCGACAGACGATAACACTCGGACTCGTTCGGATTGACTTGAAACCTGACCGTATTGCTAGTTTAATACAGTTTTCCGAATCATTTTATTTGCATAAATTCGAACATGATACGATTCCATGTCGAGTATAGGTGCACTGTCGACAAAAGGAAGGTACGCAGAGTGTATATCGGATAACACGAAACGTACTCAATTCGAATTTGTCAGATGATAAATTCAAAAATTACTAGAAAATACTTCAAGTCACTCGTGAATCTTAGCTAGAAAGTAATAGAATTCTAAAAAAGCAAAACAATTTTGAAGCCTAG
This sequence comes from Vandiemenella viatica, assembly GCA_031002005.1. NCBI lineage: Eukaryota > Metazoa > Arthropoda > Insecta > Orthoptera > Morabidae > Vandiemenella > Vandiemenella viatica. The sequence continues at coordinate 332,524,070 of JARYHS010008074.1, read as the reverse complement.
ACTACGCGTATTCCAGTATACCCTTGGTTGCTTTTTTTCATTTTCAAAGGAAAATCTAACATTTTTCTTGAAATAATTTCGAGGAATTACAATTTAACTGCCTAATTACCATGATTTTAACAATTATAGATATATCCTTTAATTTTAAAACTTCCTCTCTTAATACAAGAAAACTTACATTATATCCACCGCCGCTCGTAACAAACCAGATCTGTCTAAGGCGTTTGACAGAGTAAGCCATAAAATGGTAGTAAATAAGGTAAAAACCATTGGAGTGGATAAGAAAGTGATTTGCTGGGTAGAAGAATTTTTAAAAGGTAGAAAACAGAAAGTTAGGGTAGGAAATGTAGTATCAAAAGAAGTGGAAGTAAAAATGGGTGTGCCACAGGGTAGCGTATTGGGACCATTGCTATTCATTATTCTAATGAATAATTGTGTTGCCTGTTTACTATCTGAAATTAGATTGTTTGCAGATGACATAATGCTGTATAAAAGAATCAAAACGATAGATGATTGTAAACAGTTGCAGGGTGATCTGGACAGGATATCTAATTGGGTTAGTAAACATGGAATGAAGATAAATGCAAAGAAGAGTCAGCTTATTAGATACACAAATAAAAAACAAAAGGTTAATTATGAATATAAGGTGGGGAAAGAATTGCTTGCTGAAGACTTGAAATGCAAATATCTTGGAATTACTTTTGATAACAAACTTAACTGGGCAGGACACATAGGACAGGTGGTAGGAAAAGGTTTCAGAGTTCTGCACTTGTTGGAGAGAGTGATGAGGGGATGTACGAGAGAAGTCAAGGAATTGGGTTACAAAACTTTGGTCAGACCATTGCTCGAATATGGTAGTGTAGTATGGGACCCTCATTTTACGTATCAAATACAGGAGTTGGAGAGGGTGCAAAGAAGGGCTGCTAGATTTGTTTCTGGAAATTATCGCAGAATGCAATCAGTGACGGATATGATAAAGGAGCTGGAATGGGATTCATTGCAAGACAGGAGGAGGATGAGGAGGGTCATGGGAGTGTACAGGGCATATACTGGTGATGAGGCATGGAAAGATATTGCAGTAGGTATGAAAAGTAGTGCATGGAAGGGAAAAGATGACCATGACCACAAGCTGGCACTCGATTTCAGGCACAAGGGTGTAGGAAGATTCTCTTTTTTAGGTAAGGGTGTCAGGGATTGGAATGAGTTACCAAAAGAAACGATGAATAATTTACCGAAAACTTTGAAGGAATTTAAAGAAAAAATTTGTAGAGGGCAAATGTAGGTGGGTGCAGGATAGGGGGAAGATAGCTGTGTAGGGAAATTGCCACCGGAGCCTGTGCTCCATTGCAATTAAATTAAATTAAAACCAAACAACTGTGACGGACGGCAAGCACAACGAGTTCGTGTGATTGTTGGAGCAACAGAGCGATGCTCCATTGTTTAAGCGCGCGGTGTAGCCAATAATATTATTGTACTCTACTGTGCTGGATCGTATTTGAAAAAGCGATAGATCAACTTAAAAAGAAATATTCAGAACATTAAAGGTAGACGTGTTTCGACACCAAAGGATAAAAGAAGTCTATCAAATATATATATATATATATATATTTTGTATCACACTAATTTCGATTACTATTTTCGAAATGCGGGTGTCACCCCCAAACGGGTGACACCCGGGGCGGACCGCCCCCACCGCCCCCCCCTAGCTACGCCACTGGATGACACTTCAGTTAAAGATTACTGTAAATATAGTTCTGGTATATGACCTGCACATCCACCATGATAATTGAGTTAATAATTCAATAAAATAATTTTTTAATATTATTTGATTAGATTAGAAGATTCTTACTGTACTGAATTTAATTTAAAAAATAGACTGAAATTTTTAAATTGAGCATACAAAAAAATCATTAATACTTTAAATGTAATTACTTTTGAGTTCACTATTAAATTGCATAGGTTTTTTGTTTTATTTTCATTCTCATCTTTCAGAAATATGTTTAAGTTAATGTTCATTTTAACTTACAGCTTCTGAATGATCAGTTAACAGTGGAGAAGTTCACACCAGTTTTGTGTCCTCGAGCATCAAAGCTGATTGCAGAATATGATGAACATGTCTTGGTATCCACCTTTAAGTTTGGTGTGCTATATCAGAGGTTTGGTCAGACAACAGAAGAGGAGCTATTCGGCAACATGCACTCCAGTGAAGCGCTCGATGAATTTCTCCAACTTATTGGACAAAGAATTCCATTGAAAGATCACAAAGGGTGAGTTAAAGACCTCTATAATTGTAGTTGATACCATACTCGGATACATAGTGATATTCTAAAATAAAATAAAAATTAAAAAATGAACATATATTGACAAACAGAAATTTTATGTTTAGAATAGATGTTATTGGCTTTAGTGTATACATTTGATGCATCTTCAGCCTCTGTTAATTGCCACAGTTGATGGTAGGCTGACGGGGAGGGGGGGGGGGGAATAGTAATACCTGAAAAATCTTATGTTAAAAGTTTGAATTAGAACTGTAATAAGTGCATCAAATATGGGTCTTGGTGACTCCTGTGGTTTTTAGTAGCCCCTATTTATGTGATTACAAATTTTAATATGCAATTGTTTTCTTTTATGTGATTGTTTTCTTTTATGCAAGTGTAAATTAATGACATTATTTTAAAAAATCGAAAGGTACCGTGGGGGTCTTGACACCCAGTTTGGTCATACTGGAGAAGAAGCTATATACGAAGTATTTAAGGACCGAGAGATTATATTCCATGTGTCCACCATGTTACCATACACTGAAACTGATCCTCAACAATTACAAAGGAAAAGGCACATTGGTGAGTTTAAATAGCAATGCCTTATTTTCTGGCTAATTTTTTAACTATGTAACAAATTATCAACCATTATCTTATTTTTCGCTGGAAGATTTTAATAATGTGCAGATAAATACTTAATGTTTTTTTCTTTTTCAGGAAATGACATAGTTGCTATAGTGTTCCAGGAATCAAACACTCCGTTCTCTCCAGATATGATTGCGTCTCATTTCTTACATGCTTACATTGTGGTACAAGTGTTAGACCCAAATAGTCCTAATACAAGGTAAGTACCAAAATAATTTATAATTTGATAGAGTAGTCTCATTTTTTGCTTCAAGCTAATAGCTTCCAAGATATTAAAATCAGTTGGAAGGTATACTTCTGTTAGTAGAGAATTCTTGTAAAGCATGTAAGGGCTTATCTCCAATAGTGCATATACTGGAGTACAACATTAGTAAGTCTTGAGGGGACACACATCTATGAAGATATTGAAAGATAAATTAGATTTTATTTGCAGAACAATATGTTAAGTAACTGATGGAAAATTAAAAATACTTACCATCTGATTTAATGTCAATGGCCTTTAATAGAAGACATAAAAGTTTTTAATTAAATTGCATTTTCATGATAATATTATAATAGAAGGGTTACTCATTTTCATTACATTTTTTATCTACAGGTATAAAGTAAGTGTTACAGCAAGGGATGATGTTCCCTTCTTTGGACCAACTCTACCAAGTCCAGCAGTATTCAAGAAGGGGCCTGAATTTAAGGAATTCCTTCTTACTAAACTCATTAATGCAGAGAATGCTTGTTACAAAGCAGATAAATTTGCTAAGCTTGAAGTTAGTATTTTCTCCTTTTTATCAAAATAATTTTAAATTTTTTAAATCTGCAGTTACTTTTAAAAAGTGGCATTGTATTTGCATCTACACTGTTACCTTTCAATTACATTCTTCTTAACTTTTTATTATGATAAAGGATAATTGAAAATTAATTTACTTAAAATAACAAGTAATAACTTCATTTTATTTTTTTAAAGCTGAGAACAAGGACTTCTCTACTGCAAGCATTGACTGACAAACTAAGAGAGAAAACTAGGGAGTTTCTTGGAAATGACGAGTCCCCAACTTCAGCACCAGATACTCCCAAGTCAGATGGGGGTGGCGCAGGAAGCCGCTTCATCGACACTGTGCGCAAGGCGTTGATCGCCAGGGTGCGTAGCCAGAGTGTCGATAATAACCTGATCACTGCTGGGTACAAGAAGCAGACTGTATCACAACCACCACCCTCGATACCAGAGACAGCTACACCTTCGGTGAGCCACAGAAAGCTACAGTGATGGAACTGGCTTGGCACCACTAACCTCACTCTTTAAATACACTACAAACTTCACCTCTTTTAAACCTACTAACTCGTGTTCATATAGATAAGTGCTGCTGTAAAGAGCATGCCAGGAACACTTTACACCTTTCATGCTTTTGTAATAATTACTTAGTGCAGATTATCTGTACCTTTTAAAAAGTATAATAATTCACACAATCATATTTTAAACAGTTATTCTTTTGCATGTTCTTTTAACCAAGTGTATTATATCACTCCTTGTTTACCAGTACTAAACATTTTCAGTATATAGTAGCTGTAAAAGAAGACAGCAGTAACACAGATCTTCTTTTTGTAACCCAAGATGTGTGATCAAAATAAACTAGTATGAACTATCTTTTATAATGTGAATAAATTGCTTGCTTTCTTTACCGTCAGTGGTCATATAAAATGATTGAGATGATCAGTTTTTGTTTCTGATACTTAATAAGTTTTGAAGAAATAGTGCCTTAGATTGTACAAATATAAAATGGTAGAAAGATTTGCTTGAGATATCAAAGATATTAGGACCATTTTATGCTTATTTCATCACTAGATTAACAATTCCTTCACACAGTAGCATCCAATGTACTAAAGTTGTAGTGAAAATCTTAAATCTGTTTCCTGACACATTAAAATTATTCTGGTTTAATTTTTTCAGTGCTATCATAACTTTAATTTAGTAATGAAGGCACTCGCATACTTCCAGAATCACAAAATTTTGTAATTACTGGTCATGCTTGTTAAAAAAGAAGTAAATTTCAGAAAAAAAATCCTGCTGTGTTAGGTCACTGGGTTGTTTTTCTGTAAATAGAATAGTTCTAATTGTGTAAATATTGTTACACCTCCTATACTTGCATATTATCAGGTGCATGCCTTTAAATGTAATTTGTTTAGTCTTTTTTCACATTTGCATGTTGTGAATTATTTTTAGTCCCTTGATTAGTGATATGTTGTTTCAGCATTAAAATTTTGTTGTTTGCCTTCCCCTTACACATTAAGTAAAAAGACTTTTATTGTTTTGCTGTATTGAAATTCATTATTTCGTAAACTTATTCCCATTAATTTTCTGCATTTAAATTCATTATTTCTCATATATGTTTCCATTTTGCTTCTAATTATGACAACACCTGTATGAAGTTATTGAGATTACATTTTATTTATGTTTTATGACTACATAGTATTGTTAACAAGAAAACAATGTTTCCATACAACTGATGGTTTTGGTTGTTTCCCTCCTATAGAGCGGTCGCTCAATAACAAAGAGTAGTGGGGGTGGCAAGAAGAGTATACCATCATCACCAGTCTCTAGCCCAGATATCCAGATACATAGATCTCCAAAGTAAGTATGTTGTTACAATAAACTTCAAATAATAATTCTGTATGAATCATGTGAAATTGTTTGGTGATGAAATACTAGAGAAAGAAAAAATTAACCTATGATTTTACAAGTGGCAAATATGATGAGGAACAAATAGCCATTTCATGTTGAAATGCTACAGTGCATCACAACTGTGTTCACCTCTCCAGAACAGGAATACAAAAATAATATTTCATCAGGTTTTTAAAAATTATTAATTCCTTTTTTTGTTTTTTTGCTTAATTTCAATGATCAGAAATTATAAAGTTGTATTGAACACATACACAGTTATAGGGGAAGAATCTTGATTAAAGGAAGGAGTGGTAGATAATTAAGTTATCTCAGAGGGTTATGAATGCTGGGATGGTTCCTTCTAAAGGCCAAGACTGAATTCTCATTCCTTGATTCGTTGCCTCCTCCTCCTCCTCCTCCTCCTCCTCCTCCCCCCCCCCCCCCCAATCCTACAGCAGTTTTCTGGTGTTTATATAGGATAGTCATGAGTTATTAGGGTAAATTTTAGGGAGGTGGTAAGACCTTGAATGTTACCATAGAGGAACAATTAATGAGCAATATGGGGCCTTTGGAGATAAACTGAGATCATATTCTGGGTTCAGATCATGAAATAGGATTTGGTGGGCTGGGGAGGAAATAATATAAATAACAGAAGGAAGCAGAGTTTTCCAAATACCTTGTTGAGGGATGAGGGCTCTACACAGGTTTTAGAGCAGAGTAAAAGGTGCTCAAACATGTTAGATAGCTTGTTAATAAATTCTACTAATTTAGTTGAGTCTCAGGCTAAAGAAAGAATACACTATTTTAAAGCAATTATGATGATGGTAATATGAGAATTTGATAGATCAGTGGCCCAGATTAAAGGTGGTTACAGGTAAAATAACACTCAATGAATTCTAGAACAGAATTGAAATTGTGGCAAAAGATTCATTACGTGGAAGAATGATACTAGGATATCAGCAAGGAAGTTGGATCAGTGCAAAGAGAGAATAAGAACATTTTTTCCCAAAACAAAAATTAAGAAGAGCTTAAACTATTTACCACACTAGAAGGTGAGACGATTACAGTAAATGGTGATAAGAGAATGCAATAGAATTAGAAAATGGCAAAGTAATAGGGATGATTAACAATTAAACAATTAAACAAGTAATTAACATCAGGAAAGAGAAATGCTAAAGCAGCATTCATGAACAATGTTATAGTTGTGAATGTGGAGGGACCCAAAATGATGTAATGAGATATTTCTATGGCTATCTTGAAGAAGTAAGGGAAGGAGATGATGATCAGACATTTGTGGATAAAGGTGGGCAACCAGTTACAAAGAATAAGAAAAAGTTGGAAATAGTTGGTTTAGTGATATGATTCTGGCTGTATTGCAAAAATCCAAGTAAAAATGACAGCTGGCATTTCTTCACTTTAAAAAATAAAAAAAAAAAAAAATGAGCAGGCTAGTAAGAGTATATGCTGAAGATCATATGGAACTGTGTAGGCAAAGAAGAAGAAGAAAGAAAAAGAAACTTATGGATGTATTAAAGGTAGGAAGATATTCTAATGTAGCATACCTTGAAAAATTGTTAATATTCAATTTGTAACTCGCTGCCCTCCTACCTTCATCTTTGCTGAGTAAATACTGTTTGGTTTGGATGAAAAAATGAATTGCTGGTGGTGGAATTCTGAAAATGTAGGAAGCAAAGAGTGAGGGTAGAGATGCTATATTAACATAGGTTCAAGGGGGAGGACTTGGGGGAGGGGGAAGGGGAAGGAGCGAAACAGTGTAATGTAAAAAAGATAGTTACTGTTCATTCTTTAGAAAATGGATGTAGTTGGTGGCCTAGATGGATATCAGTAGAAGAATTAGTATCATGTGAAAGGGAAGAGATTAACATAACAATAAACCAGCACTTTATTTTGGGCAAAATGCAATGGGAATATTTTCTTTGAGGTTAAAGGATTTGGGAACTGGAGTAAAAATTAGTGGAATCAAAAGATAGTTGTGAAAGGAAATTATCTCCAAATTAAGTGCTCCAACTCAAATTGGTTTCCCACAGTCTCCAAAAATCACTCCAGGTGAATTCATAGTTGTTTCCCTCAAAATGTTGGGGCCAAATTCTTTGCCAATCCTTGACCCACATCTCACAACTCTAATGACCTTGACACTGATGAGACTTGAAGCCAAATTCAAAAATCAAACAAATTTATTATTATTATTATATGGTTGAGAGAAAAATGGGGAGGAGGGGGGAAACTTGAGTTTGATATCCACTGTGAATTTTATAATTATGAAAAATTCCATTACCTTTATAAAAATAAACCACAGAATGCACTATATACTTTATGAAAAGACTTTTCTAGTAAGGTTTTTATGTTTTAAAATAATATCAAATGATCAACAGTACTATCAAAATGTTGGTAATAATAATAATAATAATAATTTATTACCAATATGCTTAAGATTACATGTTTCTGGCAAAGTCAAGACCCAGTCAGCTTACAAATTAAATTACATTACAAATACAGTATATTCCAAGAAAGATACATTTATATATAACTAGCAGTTACCCGCGACTTCGTCCGCGTTGAAAAGTGTTGTAATATAAGATATTCTTGAGAGGTCTGGTTGCTCAGTGGTTAGGGCGTCCAACTGGAGATGGAAAAGTCCCCAGCTTGAATTCCAGTCTTGGCGAGGATTTTCAAAGGTCCCTAGCTCGACCTTCACCTCTGGCATAGGTTGGCGTGTGATGTGAATTACGCCAGAATACTCACTTTGTTCTGATTCCGTGTTGAACTGTGGGTCCTCTATGTCCGGTAGGATTACTGGGTTACGTTAAGAGGCTACGAAAGAGACTGATTCCGGAGACGTAAAGAAGTCTTGTCACCAGGTCAATACGACCATACAGTTTATTTAAGAGCTATTTTTATTAGTAATAGTAGTAATTAAATGTTGCAATAAAATAACAAAAATCTATTTATGTTCCACAACTACTTCACTGAATTGATAAAGCAGTAAAAATATTCAGTTTGTAAGGAGTATTTTCAGTTTAATATATCCGTATATACAATATTGAGGATTTGTCTCCTAGGTTTTGGCTATTTTCATAGCCCTAGTTTTCTTACATTTCTTTGAAAGATTTGAATTTCGTTTACCCAACATCTCTTAAAATTACTAATTTCATCACGCGAATAAAAATGAATATAGTTTTAATTAATGGAAGCTCAAAACGTCAAAATATTAGCAATACATTGATGGAATCGACTAAATATCAACAACAAAAAAATACTAACATCCAAACAGCAAATAAATACTTAAGTGGCCCAAGGACGTTCATTTCCATTAGTAAAATTGCGATACTAAAAATGAATATTTTGATTTGCATTGAGTACTGAAAAAAATCTTTAAAAAAGAAGAACTTAATTTTCTCTTTGAATATTGATTTTTTTTTAGGATATATTGGTTCCATCAACAGAAATTTACATATTATAGTAGTAAGTATAGTAGTAATTGATTCTTTTATCCATAATAATCAGAGGTATTGCGGTAATGGTTTCTCTATCTCTGGAAACAACTGAATTGCCTATAGAGCAGTTTACTATAGTTCATTCGTTTCGATCCATTAATTCTGGACTAAAATATAAATTTCAATATTAAAGTAGTAATAGATTGTTTCTTCATATTCGGTTTCTTATTCTGCATACAGAATTGAATGACTACCGGCGAATTACCACTCCGCTTTTCCGCCACTCCACTATCTGAACAAAACATTGATAAATTTAGAAAATTTACTTCGGGCAACGCCGCATGGTTCTGCTAAATCGTCCAAGCTTAATATAGATCTTTTGATACAATATCGGTACAAAGCGATACATGATGTCACTAAAATGGCGCTCATGAAAGAAGCTTAATAACTAATAATGTTTAAGTTCTCATTCTGGCCCAGGCTGCGTTTTAAAATTACCGCTAGAAAATCAAAGCTTCTATCACTCGCACATTAATACATTCACTATATTGTATGTTAGTGACGTCATGAATAGCGAAATAAACTTGACTTATTATTAACGCAGTAAATTAAATACTGAATACGTCTAAAACTACATTCAGCCGCATGAACTATGTCGTCAGCTTCATGACAGTTATTGAGGTAACGTAATTAAAAAATTTATGCTAAAATGCTTTTAACTTACAGTGTACAACGGAAAGTCCACAATTCTCTACGATCGTTCATATTGCAGGTCAAATGTACATCGCGATAAAGTGACTTTTATTGCTCGTGATTTAGTAAGGTGTATAATGAAATTAATTGTGATAGTAATTTATGATATACTAATTAGGAATTTTGATATAGAAAATTCTGTTACCACTCGAAATGTAGGTCCAGAGCATTTAATGTGTAGAGATGTGTTCGTATCGTTTGATTTTGTAGCGGCAGTATTAGCAGAAATGTGGTTTGGTTGAAATGCTGCCTGGACCAGAATGTTTTTTGTTACGGCAGAAGGAATTTAGTTGTTATGCTCCGTGCAAATGAGGTGTATTGTGTTGTAAACGACTTTCAGTGTTACTTCATGAAACAATAAGTTTCTACATTAGCCCATTGAATACATTCGTTTTAAGTGTAGCGTTCGATAGATATTTGCAGAATATTGAACAGTAAATAAAAAGCAGTACTATTCGTACAAAAATTCTGAACAAAAAATAAAAAGGGTTAGTTAATTTTTAAATTTCGGCAAAAATAATTTGTAATACACAGACTGTATAGTAACAAAAAAGAAACAGGAAATAACCGAGATAGAATGGAATCCTTTACATTTTTATAAATACGACATTTGGGGCACGACCATTTTGCACTTTCAGTGAACCGACTTTCGTGCTGGTATACTCATAGCATTTTACTTTTTTTCCAAGCTTTGATTTTTTATATTTATTATAACGCATATATTACGAACGAAATTATGGTGTAATATTTGATATGTCATAGTATTTTATGTACGCAAATGAAAACATCTCTTTGCGAACTTGACAACAACCTTTCTTTTTTTAATTTAAGGTTAAGAACAGATTTATATTTCCTGCTTCAAAACTATTATTTGCCATTGCATCAGTTTTATGGCTTTTAAACTAAACACAAACTTGCATTCTGAGAAGTAGTGTTTGCGATTTACTTAAAAAGCAAAGAGTAAACGTGGCACGGCTATCTACGAAGTAGGAAACTCTTTGTTGCTTCCGAATTGATATTAATGGCAATTTCTAAAAGAACTATGCGTTTTTGCGGGATAAAATCTATCCTATTGCACTTCGCACGCAATTAACTGACTTCATGCCAAATTTCATTTAAATATGTTGAGTTATTAAGGCGTGATTGATTGCCAACGTACATCCAAACACACATCCGAACTTTCTCACTTTCTCATTTATAGATATATAGATTTACAATTCATAAAGTTTGTATAATACCTTATTACATGTATGTTTTATTGTTGTTTTGAATTCATTCCCAGACAAGAATTTTAGACGAGATGGAAGCTTGTTATATAGCCTAGCTCCCATTTTATAGGCACTCTTATCTGCTGCCTTAGAATTATGTCTTTTGATATGTAAATCTGACTTGATTCGAGTGTCATATTTGTGAAATTCACTATTTGTACAATTAAAGTTTGGATTACATCAAATCAATAGTAATACCCTATATAAATATAGTAAAAATACAATAAGAATATTTCTCTGTCTAGATATTTCTCTACATGATATTTTTCTATCCAATTTGTATATTATTCTATTACGTCTTTCCTGCAGCAGTCGCAATATATTTATATACAACAGGATCCCAAGACTCCAATACCATACAGGATAACTGGAAAAATTATTCCATAGTATTCAATTTTCAGAACACTGCTATCCAAAATTTTAGATAACCACTGCTTACCAAAGTTGTAAATTGCTGCAGTATCAAAACAGGCTATGTGATAAGTGCCCTCGTATCCTTTTGTTAAATTGTTTAGTTGCTTACAAGGTTAATTTAACCAAAATTTCTGTAATTGTTTTGCAGGCCTCCAATGTCAGAGAGTGATGATTCTTCTCTGAATAGTGTGGATCTGGATGCAGCAGTATATGTTGACAGTGACACTGGTCTGGAGAGCATGTCTTCTGCTGAGACTCCCCACAAGGCCTGTAGCCTGTGTGTTGAAGGTGAAGCACTGAGGCAGGAAGTTTCTCGTCTAAAGTGTGATAAACTTGATTTACTCCAGCAGAATGTGGTAAGGAAATCAAATAGTTTTTATTATACTTCCAAATGTTTAACTTAATGATTATGTTACTGGCAAAGTTTAAACTTCAGCATTGTATACAATGCCTAAAAGTGGCCAGCAATGTATGAAATATGAATTTCATACATGCCAAATGAGAAACCGGCAAAATATGAAATACATCACAGATTCGTTTCGGATATCACATTGCAAGGTACACGACTTTTAACACACACCTCAGTCTTAAAATTTGTGATTTGCACTTTGAGGTTTGCTTGGGAGTATCAAAATATGCAATTTTACTTAAATTTGTTAAACAAAATATTTTCTTACTGTGCTGCATGAAAATGGAGGAGCAAACTGTAGTGTTGGAGGAGGAGTCATCATCTGTAGACACGAAAAAATGATTCAACGATGAACTGTCATAAATTCTAGTTAATGCTGCAAAAACAGTATTTTCTTAATTAGTTATCAGAAGTTAAATGATTAACAAAATTCTAAAATGACTACTAAGAAGGAACCCAGGGACTATTAGTTAATGAATCACTACGATGATATAATTGTAAAAAAAAAAAAAAAAAAGAGTAAATTCATTTATCCTGTTAAAGAAGGCATCAGTACTATACAGTATTATGCCACGGACTCAGACTCCCATACTGCACTACCCTATTCAAGCAATTCCCTCAATTTTTTGGTACATCCCCTTATCACCCTTTCTGACAAATGATATTAATGAAAAAGGAAACAGCTTTTAGGCAATATAAACAACAAAGGATAGGGAAAACAATTCGTCACTCATTAAAGTTGAAGGCCGTGATGAGTGAAAAACATATGATACAAATAAAAACATATAATGTTTCAGTTTTACACCTTACTCATGTGCACCACTGGAGATATATATATTTATATATATCATCATAGTCTTTCCCAAAATATTGATAGTTCACTTGCTAACCTCCTCCACCTCCATTGCTTTTGCTGCTCAGCCAGTCATGTGGTAAACTTCAGCATGTGCACACCTACTGAACCATATGACTCTGTCCCTAGTACATGAATAAGATGTAAAACTGAAATATTGTATATTTTTTTGTTTGTCTCATATGTTTTTTCACTCGTTGGAGTCTTTAACTTTGGTGAGTGACGAGTCATTTTCCCTATCCTTTGTTATTTATATTTTCTAAAAAATGAAGGATTTTTTACAGCTTTCACAGCCACATCTGATGTGTCCTGCCCAGTTGAGTTTAATAACAAATGTTATTCTAAGATATTTACTCCTCAGATCTTCAACAAGCAATTCCTAAACCACTTCCATAATCATAAACAACCTTTAGTTTTTTTGTCTGTGTGCATAATAATCTGATTCTTCTTATTATTTATTTTCATACCATTAATAGACATTTTCATCTGACAACAATCCAACTTCTGACTGTAAATCATTATTTTAGTCATTGTTTAGATTAATAAATAGTTTTCCCAATACACTACTGTTTGGCATACCCATTTTCATTCCCAGCTCTTTTCTTCGCACTGTATCTTTTAGTCTAGCTCTTTGGTTTATACCTTTTTAGGCTTTCCTCTAACCAGCTACTCACTGATTCATCCAGTTGAGTTGTTTTTCTTTATTTAATAACATTTTCTGGCCCATTCTATTAAATACCTTGAAAGGTTTATTGTTACACTGTTAAATTGTTTTCCCTTGTCCATTTCATTTATAATAGCTTTTGCATGGCCACCAACTGGGGTTCACATTAATATCCTTCCCTAAAACCCTGTAGCAATTTGCAAACTAGTTTTTTCCCTTGCTGACATTTATGTGGTTGCACTAATTTACCTATTATTATTGTCAAAATAATTGGCCTGTAATTTTTAATGTTCTTTGACAATCCTCACTTTTCAAGTACTCTAGGGAGCAGCAAATTGCCAGCCTCAATTTAAGTAATCCACTTAATCTAAATAATATTTTAAAGTAAGATAGGATAGGGAAAATAATCAGCTACACGTCACTTACCACAAATGAAAGCAGGAGGGCGAACCACGTAAAAACACAAAAACAAACGAATTGCACAATATTTCGACTTTAGTCTTAGTCATGTGGGAGGTGAGACATATGGCAGGGGGAAAGATGTGGAAATAATTCTTCTAGCTAAGGAACTTTAATTGCCTAGTGGGGAAAATTGAATATGTTCTTTGGGTTTGGAGAGAGTTAATATTTTGAGTACTTAAGTGACTAAGGATTGACTTTTTAATTATCATTGTCACAACTAAGGAAGTTATTTGTGTACTGAATATTGTGTTCCAAAATTAAGATTAGTGAAATTGATTTAGCAATGTTTGGTAACATGTTGACTCATTTTGACCATATTTATCATAAGAACTGAAAACCATCTTCTCTTATTATGTACATATCACAAATAAAGATAATAGTAGGACATAGGTACTTTGTTCAGATGTTCATCTTAGGAAAGGTAACAGATATACAATACAATTTTAAAAATCAAAATTTAAACTTCTTTTAGTTTGATTCAGGATGGTACTTCCAGAGCTTTGCTAAAATAAAATAAAAAATAAAAAATGGGGTGGGCATTTTGTCTTTGTTGTTTCAACATCATGATTGGTTATTTTTACATTAAAATTTATATGTTATATTGATAATCTATATTCCTTGATGACAGGAGATTCTATTTTTACTCTTGGATTACAATTTTCATCAAAGCAGGCAGAATTTAATTTTTGAGCAGGATTATAAATGAAATGAGAAGTTTTTATTTTTGCAATATTTCAATTAATGTTAAGTTTCTTCATTAATAAAATGTATAAAGAGTCTATAAGATCTCTCTGCCTTCAGCATTGGCAGATAATGTGCGTTTTTTCTTTCTGTTACTAATATTTGAGATATCGAATGATGAAAGCTTATTACTATTCAGTAAAAGTTCTTGAAAGGTGATTAATAAGCATATCTCCAAATTTGAAACATTTAAGAAAGCCACCATCGTATACACGTAGACACATTCATTCGATGCAACGTCAGCTATTAAAAACTTCTAATTTGAGTTTACTACTCCCAACGGACCAATACTCCACGCAGCACAGTAAGGCAATATAACAGCTACTATATCCTGATCGTCCGTCATTTCGAAGTCAACTGAACTACTGTGAAATAATTATTGAGCAGTCTAGGGAGAATGTCAATAATATTGGCCAATAATATTGACAATAATATTGAATGTGTAGGGGCCGCTTTATACACACTTCCATTATTTGCTGTCAAGTATACATATTGTTACAGTTAAAATGCTCAATTTTAAAACTTAATACCAGTCCAGTGAAGTGCAGAAAGTTCTCTTACGGACTGACATCATGGTTACCACAATCTTCAAAAGGAGAATGTATCTACCATAAAATCTGTCAGTCATAGAGATAGTTCACAGGGAACTCACTAAAGCTGAAGGCTGTGACTGAAAAACATATGCCACAAAAAAAAAACATATACAATATTTCGATTTTACAATTTGCTCATGTGATAGGGAATGAGCCATATGGTTTGGGAGGTATGCACATGCTGAAGTTTACATGACTGGCTGGACAGTGGAAGACAGGGTGGGGAAGGAGATGGTGAACTTTTAAAAAGTGAACTTCTTAACAGTTCACCCTGGCCACCTCCTCCCCACCATGTCTTCGACTGTCCAACCAGTCATGTGGTAAATATCAGCGTATGCACACTTCCTGAACCATATGGGTCGTTTCCCATCACAAGAATAAGGTGTTAAACTGAAATATTGTATATGGTTTTGTTAGTCGCATGTTTTTCACTTGTCACCACCTTCAACTTTGCTGAGTGATGAGTGATTTTCCATATTTTTTGTTATTCTATTGCCTAAAAGGCGTTTCCTTTGTCTATTTTATACAGAAAGGTCAGTACTATGTAATGAATTTATATAAGGTTGTACTTGTTATACAGACATTACAACATATTTGAGTGAATGTCAGAAAAGCAGCTGAACAGCAGCAGCGCACACGCGAAAACTGAAGGTTGATAATGACGTGCATAAAACTGTGCTTCAAAGTTGACTACCAGTGGAGGCATAAGAACCACACTATATCAAACTTTATAACTAAATACAATATTGGAAACAGCATGCTGGTTGAGGTCACAGAAGACCAACTACCACGCCTCAAAATGTAAATAAAACATTGCACGCTGAAGATACCTCGACGAGAGGCGAAACGCGTCCGAAAAACAAAGAATATCTAACAACATTTGTATTGGCGTATTTACTAAATAATAATTGGTTTAACAAGCAACTGTGGAAGAAATGGCCTCCAATAATCACATATAATGTATATAATATTTTATCATTTATACAAATATAAAATGATGTATATTTACAGACACTTACTATGCACCACTCCAAAATACTCATTAATCACTTGGTAGCATAAAATTTTAACGTATAATCAGAAAAGGTGTGTATGTGGAATGAGTTGTTACATATCAAGTACACTATATTCAAAGAAATACAAATAAATTTAAGATCAGATTCCCTTGAATTTACAATAACTCTGGTATTTGAATGCTCCCTTCCCCCCTCTGCCTTCATAAGATGTGGTATGGGTAAATGAAACTTCATATAGAAATGATTGTGATGGAGGATTATGTCGAAGATATCAGTCTATAGTCAATAATAAAAGAAGAAAATTTGTCAATTTACCATGTATCAGATGCTAGCTAAATAGCATCACTACTGAAAGCCTATAAATAAATAATTAAAGGTCATAATATTATTTTAGACAAAACCTGTTTTCTTTTTTGTGTGTGATATTTCAATCTTTTTAGCTTTAATAGATTAAAATATATTTCAGACGCGTCAAAGGGACATTAAGCGGCTAAAGGAGAAAGAATTACAACTCCAGTCAGATCTAGCAGCAGCCTCTAAGGAAATTCTTCGCTTGAGGGAGTTGCTGAAGGATTATGGAACCACTGGTGAAGGATCACCAGTGTGAAGATGCAATTTCTGTGTAATGCAAAACAAAAACTATGTACAAGTTTAATAGCATTTGTCAAGATTTCATTCACTAGATTCCACTGTCCCTTCTGTCAAGATGAACTTGGTATTAATATTTGTATGGTGCACATAGTGAGGATTTGAAAGATCTGAGTGAGTGATTGAATGCTTGTATGCATACATTTTCAGTAGATACTCATTCATGTATTGATGTTTATATTTGTACCTCCAATAAGTGTTGCGAAAGTCTGTTTTACTTTCTTTTTTTTTTTTCTTGGTTATAAAATTAGTTTGCAATGAGTAAAATTAGAACTGCTGACAGTATTTCAGAAAACTGTTTTGTAATAAATAGCAATTGCAGTTATTAAATGTTAACTCAGTGTTACTTTTTGTTTTGGTTTATTGAGGTTATGTAATAGATGTCCCAGATATTAAAATTAAAAAACGTATTGACATTTATGAGCTGGCAGAGTGAGACTTTGAAAGAACTATTAATTACAATTAAACTTAATTTAAGAAAATGCTCTAGTTAAGGGCATTGTTATTTGTACAAAATTATTGTGTGTAGATACAGTGACCTCAACTTCATCATCTGTATGTAATCTGAGAGATTAATCCCTTTCTTAGAGAAGTTTAAATAGTTACTGTTTCTATTCACAAATATTTATTATATAAATTGTAACAATGTCATAAGAACACCCAAAACATAATTTCTGTGTTATGATTTCTAATGTTTATGATAAGTTTTACACTATATAAAAACAATTGTGTGTGCTCTTCACTTTTTTTATGTAACAATAACAACTGTGTTTACCATTATGTTTGCACTCTTACCAGTGATTAATGAAAGTGTACCAAAGCTAACATTCCTCACTTTTCACTGTGTCTCGCTTAATAATGTAAATAAGTAGTGTAAGGTAAGCGAGGAAAGAGGAAGGATCAGTTACAGAAGCCTTGTTAGATTTCACTGTCGAAATACCAAAAATTAAAGTAATAAAATTCTGTAGATCTTTTGTAGTCTGCAGGCTACCTTAGCATTAATGATGTTGAATATAGATTCCCTATATGATTTAAGATTATTATTTGGATGGCTTATCATTCTTTGTAAATTGCACATGTAAATATAAGAAATTAAATTATCTAGAAATGTTGCAAGTTGTTCTTATTTTACCCATTAATCTCTTAATGCAAATTAGCGAGAACATGTTCTTTAGAATTGACTGTTTGCCATGTGTATTCTTAGGTGATCTGCAATTGGAGGTATTATATATGCAAAACATTAAAGACAAAAACACTAAAAGTAACCTTCTCCCTTTCCCCCTCCGTGTCTAAATTATACAGATCTATTGAGGTCAGGAATAAAAGTACCTGGGGAAATTGCAGGACTAAGAAAATATCAAGAGCATGATTGTTTCCTACAAAGGATGGCAAAGCAGGCAGTAATATTTTTTTCTCTGGCTGTGAGCTGTATAAAATTTAGTTTTTATTAATAACCCAGTTCATAGATTGAAACGTTTCTTTTATTACTATTAATAAGACAGTGATTTGCCAATAACTGCATATTGAAATTGTTTGGTCTACCATTGTGAAGTCGGCAAAAGTAGCAGTAAACTGAGACAAGTTGAAAAATGGGATAGGCTTTAGCACTTGTGTAATACACTAATCACTTACAGTAAATGATTTATTTTCTGTGCTTTCATTTATTTTACAACTGTTGACAAAATAGAATTTAATCCCTGAGCCAGTGTTCATAAACACATACAACAAAATATTAGTAACAAGTAGAAATTGTAAGAACTAAACGTTGCACCACGGTTATTGCTAAACCATTCCATCTTAACTCCAAGCATGTGCTGTTGCCTTTGGATAAACAGTTTGTGCTTTGCTGAAACCACCTAAATTGATCTAACCCCAACTTGGGAAAGGTAAGTCATCATTAAAAAGTAACTGTTGCTTTTGAAACTGATAAACACAATTTTCTTCAAAATTACGAAGTCAAAAACTTATGGCATCGGAAATAGTCACCAAACAAATTTAATTGCAGGAACGATTAACACATTCGAGATAGACCAACCTCATGACCCCTAACTGAATTTACAGTCACATGAGGTATGTTAAATTCACTACAATTTAACCTCAAAGTTGAACATGCGTGCCCGGACATCTTCATGTGCCCAGATCGTGCCAAAGTAGCGTGGGCATGCTCCAACTGATTTTCAAAGGCTGAGGCAAGGGGAGCCTAGGGCCACTATTTATACATGACACATGAGAACGCTAATTTTTCCTGTTCACATGAACAAAGTCCCAACTTCTTATCAATCTGCACTCATGGGTTGCAACATCTGATTTACTCAACAACCCTCAATAGATTCCTACCTGCTTGAAATTTTGGCAATAGTTAGGTGGGTTTATAAATGTTAAAATCAATCCTTATAAAATTTTTCGCTGCAAAAAATTATTTTCTGGGCCAGGTTAATAATATATATAAAGTTTTTAAGCTACAAAGCTGAAATAACTTTAAATCTGCTTCTAATTTTCAACTCTTTTGTTTGGTACTATGATCACATTATTTACTGTTTTCTAACTGGTTGAGCCAAAATGGTTAATTTCGAAACTAATCTTTTAGAAATATTAAACTGACATCTCTTACATGATTCTACGTCCCCTTTTCAATAAGAAATCATTACAATTGTAATAACAGCTCTCAATTAGTTTTATCATCACTTCACTAGATCAGAAAATTTTCTTTTACATTCAAATTCTCACATTACAGTTACTGGAAGAAGCCATATTAATTAGTTTATCCACAATTTTATATTTCAGATATCAGCCAAAATATTTTGTTTAAATTTAATTTAATTGCAATGGAGCACAGGCTGTGGTGGCAATTTCCCTACACACCCATCTCCCCCCTATCTTGCACCCACCTACATTTGCCCTCTACAAATATTATCTTTAAATTCTTTCAAAGTTTTCGGTAAATTATTCATCATTTCTCTTGGTAACTCATTCGAATCCTTGACACCCTTATCTAAAAAAGAGAATCTTCCCACTCCCTTGAGCCTGAAATCGAGTGCCAGCTTTAGGTCATGGTCATCTTTTCCCTTCCATGCACTACTTTTCATACTTATTGCAATATCTTTCCGTGTCTCATCACCAGTATATGCCCTGTACACTCCCATGACCCTACTCACCCTCCTGTCTTGCAATGAATCCCATTCCAGCTCCTTTATCATATCCGTCACTGATTGCATTCTGTGATAATTTTCCAGAAACAAATCTAGCAGCCCTTTGTTGCACCCTCTCCATCTCATGTATTTGATATGTAAAATGACGTTCCCAAACTACACTACCATATTCGAGCAACGGTCTGACCAAACTTTTGTAACCCAATTCCTTGACTTCTGTCGTACATCCCCTCATCACTCTCTCCAACAAGTGCAGAACTTTGAAACCTTTTCCTACCACCTGTGCAATGTGTCATGCCCATTTAAGTTTGTTATCAAAAGTAATTCCAAGATATTTACATTTCAAGTATTAGCAAGCAATTCTTTCGCCACCTTATATTCATAATTATTTTTTTTTTTTTTTTTTACCAAGCGTGGTGGTGTAACGGCTAGCGTTCTGGCCTCGCATTCGGGAGGACGGCGGTGGTTCGAATCACCATCCATGCATCCAGATTTTGGTTTTCCACGATTTCCCAAATCACTCTAGGCAAATGCTGGGATGCTTCCTTCAAAAGGCCATGGCCGAATTCCTTCCCGTTTCTTGCCCCCCCCATCCTTTCCTGTCTCTAAAGACCTCGCTGTTAGAGAGACGTTAAGCAGGGGAGAAAAAATATTTGTTTTTTATTTGTGTATCTAATAAGCTGACTCTTCTTTGCATTTATCTTCATTCCATGTTTACCAATGCAACTAGATATCCTGTCCATATCACCCTGCAACTGTTTACAATCCTCTATCGTTTTGATTCTTTTATACAGCATTAAGTCATCTGCAAACAATCTAATTTCAGATAGTAAACAATCAACACAGTTATTCATTAGAATAATGAATAGCAATGGTCCCAATACGCTACCATGTGGCAAACCCATTTTTACTTCAACTTCTTTTGATACTACATTTCCTACCTTAACTTTATTTTCTACCTTTTAAAAATTCTTCTACCCAGCAAATCACTTTCTTATCCACTCCAATAGTTTTTACCTTATTTACTACCATTTTATGGCTCACATTGTCAAACGCTTTTGACAGATCTAGTGCTACACTATCAATTTGGCCTCCCTTGTCGATTTCATCTGAAATATTTTGCATATATCCCACCAACTGGGATTCGCATGAATATCCTTGCCTGAACCCATGTTGCCTGTTTGAAAACCACTTACGTTCCTCACATTTATTTCTGATGTGGTTGCATATCAATCTTTCCATTAATTTACCTACCACTGATGTCAAACTGATTGGTCTGTAATTCTCAACTCTTTCTCACCCCTCCTTTAAGTATCAGTACTACGATTGCATTTTTCCAGTCCTGCACCAATTCAACCGATTGTAGTGTCATTTCTAGAAAAAAATGTTCTTTAATTTAAACTTGGTGTCTCCTTTGAATTAATACTCTCGTAAGTTTGACTATTTTTCCATTTTAACATTGTTTTCATACTGGTTTCAAATTTTAAAGTCTCATCTCTCTTCAGAGAAACCTTCCACCTTTAATGTTACTAACCTCATTCTTCTATTCATAGTTTGAAATGGCTCAAAAAATAAAGGTAATGTTTTATTTTGCGCAATATTCAGAATCCAAATTATCTGAATTACCTGAATTATGTAAGCAAATGACTTTAAAACTAATCTGCAATGCTATTTAATTGAACACTCTGTTCTATTAACAAATTTTGCTATACAGTTACAAAATTTCAGGTCACCTTAATGAATGTAATAAAACTTGAGCAGACTGTTTGTTACAAATAAATTAATATGATAAAGGCCACACCCCTACTAGCAACCACCAAAACAGAAAAAATATCTTGACATTCACAGATGAAATGGCTAGAAAATAAGACTAAATGATTGGATTCTGCAGAATAGTTACTTGATGATACAGCTACTGCAGAAGTACTAGTGCATAAAAAGAGTAATTACAAAATAAATTTAATACAATTGAACATACATTGATACATATATGCCTAGCAAGAGAAACCAAGAAATGGGATTAACAGAATTACAAGATTTTATTAGGTATTTTACTGTAAAATAATATTCAGTCATCATGAGAAGGAATCTGAAAACAAAATCCACAACTATAAATTATCACATAATATAAATATCCTTCAAAATAGCTAAAGGACATCAACAATGTGTGTCTGTGAAGCTGAAGTTAGGAGAAAAAGGGGTCAGTGCTGAATCTTATAGAAATGTATATTTAAACAAAGCAAATTGGCAGCAGTTGGGTGTGAAATCAATAACTGAGTATGTAATGTTGACTTAAAACCTGTTGTTGCAAGTAAATGAAACCCAAATTTATAAAAGGTGTGACATGGACTTTGACCAGTTTGTAGTTATTTCTAAATTTGTTCTGTCAATAAAATTGATTCATCAAACCAAGACTAGAGCCACACAAATATGTATTCAATAGTATGTCTACTACAGCAAGATAGTATAAGGAGATTATACAGAACAAATGAAAAAATTACCTCAATTAATGAGATGTGGGGATCAATGTAAATTAAGAGATGCCGAATCTCAAGGACTTAATACTAAGGACAGCAGCGGAAATTTAGTTAAAAACATATGCAGCAGGGGTATACACATTTGGAGGGAAGAGATGCAACATGACATTAATGCCAAGAAGCAGGCATAGTTTAAATACCTGCAAACTAACAAGGATAGCAGAAGAATAGACTACAAATGTAAAAATGCTATTGTAAAGAAAGAAATGCAGTAACTGAAAATAGAAAGATAGGACAAATACATCTCAACAGAATAGTGTCTAGTTTCTATCTACAGAAAATAGTTTATTTACTGCTTAAGTCACTTTTACTCCTTCAGCAAGAAGTATGAACAAAAGTCACTATGTCTCATGGTGACTAGGACCAGCTGGACTTGGAGTTATTGGTAGACATGGGATGGGTTGGGAGAGTGCTGGTAATGTGTATGGCACAAACAGGTGATGAGGCATAGGTGGATAATGACAGCGGGATGTTGGAAGGACAACCATGATCACAAACTAGCATTCAATTTCAGATTCAAGGAACAGGAAAAATTTTCTTATTAAGTTAAGGGAATCGGGGGCTGCAATAAATTATCAGAAGCATGCTAAACAATTACACATTATTGAACATGATTATCATGGAACAGTAGTCACATATTACCCATAGCTTAATTGGTTTTTCATAAAATTATTTCATTGGACATTAATTAGTGAGATTTGTCTTAGTTTTTGGATGGTAGAAAAAGATTTCTAGCATTAGTTGAAACAGTGATACATGTTACCATGGCATAGCTGAAAATGAACAAATTTCTAACAAGGGTAAGATGTAATAATGGTGCACGCATCTTATTTAAAATAATTCACATGAAGGTTTGGATAGATACAAAGTGAGTGAATATTTAGAGCTTGAGATATAACTTGAGCATTATATGTGAGTCAAACTGTTCTTTATGGACCAGTCACACAGGTGTGGGCAGTGGTAGTAGTATCACAATTTAAGTGACATTTCCAGGCTGTATTCAGTAGATGTGTCTTGGCTGTAAGTAGACACCTTTGGTTGGGAGTGTGTTATGCAAGGAGAGTCCCTCCTTCAATTATTACTGTATTGAGGTCTACAAAGATCAGCAATCTCCAGCCCACAGACAGCCCCACCAATTGTTCCCAACAGGTCCAGTGCTAGGATTCTTTTGACCCAGGTATGCATTGTTAGCCCCTCAAACCCCCATTTTTTGTTTTTTACTTTCAATTTCAATTTTTTGGATAAAATAAGAAAATTGTAATGCAAACAAAACCCCAAATACCTTTTTTAAAATAGTGTTCTAAAGTTTGGTTTCTATTTAGCTAGGTACCTAGGATGGAGGGGCCCAAGACCAGGGTACTGTTGTCCCCCTTACACCTCTCTAATGCTGGTCCAGTTTGGCAATGACAGAAGTGAGGGGTTGAAATCTTCTTCCCTACCTTCAGAAATTGCAAACATCATCTTCCCTACCAAAGAGCTCATATGTCTTTTCCTCCTCCACTCAAATTCTGTTTAACATGTTTTCCCTGCTTCTATTGGCTTGACTAGAAAACTAAATTTGTAAACGTTGCTATTTTTCACAATACCCATCCTATAATAAGCTGAAGACTCCCTCTGGCATTCATATCCACCAAATTCCTGAAAATGTTGTTCTCACTGTTGGACATAATTTCCCATTCCATTTTTAGGGATTTTCATATGAACCTGAAAGCTACTTGGGACTTGTCTCTGTCCAATCCACTTATATGCCAAAATCACATGCTTTTAGCTACAGGGGTATTAACTCTGCAGGAAATAATAACTCCTGCTTAAAGTCCATGGCTTCTTTTGGTGACATGTCACCTGATTACTTTTGGGATCTGTGCAAGAGGAACTTGCAAGAACAAGATAATCATACAAAACTTTGAGCTATTTATATTACAGTGAAAGACAGACCACCAAAGTTACCAGTGTATAACCTAATTCTGTCACATTCTGGTACATCCTTTCCAATAAATTTAAAATTTTAACATTTTTCTTCACAACCACCTTCCCAGTAGGTATTATCAAACTTTTAGTTTCTTTTTACCTGTGAGTCTAACTGACACTCTTGACCTTTTAATTTTGTTTTTTGTTTTCGTTTTTTTGTTATGGCTTGATGCCTTGTCAATGTTGAGGTCATTATAGGTGGGAAAGGACTTGATGCTGGATGCAAGGAATATGAAGGAATCTGGCCATGGTCTTTTGAAGCAACCATCCTGAAATTCATCTGGTGTGTTTTGGGGAATCCATGAAAAAACAAAATCTGGATGGATAGATGGATGGAGATTCAATCTCACATCCTCCCAAATGTGAGGCCATAGATTTACCACTCACCCACCATGCCCAGTTTCTCCCATTTTGATGTTAGATAACATTATGTTGTTTGCAAACAACTTAACTTTCAACTCTAAACTGATAACACAATTGTTCATTAGAATAATGAATAGCTCCTGTCCCAATGCAGTACTCTGTGGCATTCCCACATTCACTTCCACTTCAGAAACTGATGTGCTTCCTCACCTGGTGACCAGACATAAATAACTAAATTACAGTTTAAAGAAAGACTAATTAACTAAATAAAATCTTAATATACTCATTATCCAGTAATATTTCTTTAAACTCTCCACACAATTTCTTCAGAAATATCTAGAATATAACACACCAAGATTTATATGAACAAACTCTCTTAAATACATGTTGCTGATTTACAATCCATTTGATTCTGACAGAAATTCCTGATCTGCTTGAATATCAATCTTTCCATCACAGAGGTTGAACTTATCAGACAGCAATTCTCACATCTGGGCAGAGATCCATTGATCTGTTAATTAATGAAGTTAACAAAACTGCAAAAAAAAACAAAAAAAAAAAAAAAAAAACTTTTAAGTTGGCCAAAAATATTATTAACATTCTTCTGAACTTCTTTAAATTGAACAACCATTAAATTTAGTCCATAACATTGGTAGTCGATGTCAATTAGTTTGTTTGAATGGCTTACCATGCCACGCTCATACGTTCGGAGGGTCGGATGGCGAACACATTAGATATAACGAAGAGCGAGTGTGATGCATATACAACTGTTATGCAAGGCATGGCATGGGTGTGAGCAGGAAAGCTAGACTTGTGGATTGTTTCTATTTTACATCTGCAAACTGTCACTCACTATGTGAAACATTAGGCTGGTGCTTGGGGTTTTAGCAAAATGCTATATTCCAACTCTCCATTCGCAATAATTACTATTATTTGCTCCCACTACCTCGTCCACCTTGAGACATCAACAAAAATACAATACAATACATTCATTTCCTATTGATCCCAATGTAAGAGACTGGCTTTGTGGGATGTGGAAAGTTTTCAACTTACAGAAAAAACAAAATAATACATACAACAGAAGATGTACAGTCATATCATACATGGTACATTAATTTTGTCAAATACAAATAACATTTTTTTTTTTTTTGCTGTCGTCAGTCTTTCGACTGGTTTGATGCAATCCTCCATCCTTTCCTATCCTGTGCTAACCTCTTCATTTCTACATACCCCTTACAGCCCACATCCTCAATTATCTGTTTCATATATTCTAATCTCTGTCTACCTCTGCAGTTCTTACCTTCGACTCTATCCTCCACTAACAAATTAACCAATCCAACATGTCTCAAAATATGACCTACCAGCCACTCTTCTCTCTGTAAGCATCTTCCACAAACTTCTTTTCTCACCCATCATTTCCAAAACTCGTTCATTTCTTACTTTGTCTGTCCACTTAATTTTCAGCATTCTTCTGTAGCAACACATTTCAAATGCTTCAATTTTCTTTATTTCCGGTATTCCTAAAGTCCATGTTTCGCTACCAGAAAGTGCTGTGCTCCATACAAAGAGTTTTAAAAAGTTCTTTCTAATTCTTAGATCAATATTTGAAACTAAAAGGTTTCTCTTTTTCATGAAGGCTCTTTTTGCTAGTGCTATTCTGCTTTTAACATCATTCCTGCTTCGGCCATTGGTTGTAATTTTACTTCCCAAGTAACAGAATTCACTTACTTCTCCTATTGCATCTGATCCTATTTTTATATTTAATCTACTAGTATTGGTATCATTTCTGCTACATTTAATCACTTTTGTCTTGCTTTGATTTATATTCAGTCAAAAATCTTCCTTCAGTATTTTATTCATGCCATTCAGTAACTTCTCAATATCCTCAGCCCTCTCTGCTAACAAGACAATGTCATCAGCAAATCGTAGCATACTGATTTTTTCTCCCTGAAAACTTATGCCACATGGAAATTTTTCTTTGACTTTCTTCATTGCTTCTTCTACATACAAGTTGAATATTAACAGGGATAGACTACAACCTTGTCTCACACCCTTTTTAACTGATGCATGTCTCTCATGATTCTCTACTTTTATGATAGCCACTTGATTCTTATATAGTTTATATTCTTCTATCTCTATACTTTAGAACTGACTTCTTTAAAATTTTGAGCATCTTGTCCCACCAAACATTATCAAAAGCTTTTTCTAAATCAACAAATGCCATAAAAGTATCTTTGTTTTTCTTGATCCACCCCTCAAGTATTAATCTTAAAGACAGAATTGCTTCCCTTGTACCGCGATTTTTCCTAAACCCAAACTTATCTTCACCTACTATCTCTTCTACTACCCTTTCCATCCTTCTGTATATTATTCTGGTCAGTAATTTGGAAGCATGTGATGTTAGACTAATGATGCGATAATTCTCACATTTCTCAGCTTGTGCTTTCTTTGGAAGTGTGAAGATGATATTTCTATTAAAATCAGTTGGAATTTCTCCTGTTTCATAATTTTTTGATATCAGCTTGAATAATCTTTTGATTCCTTCCTCTCCTAGGGATTTAAGAAGTTCTGCAGGGATCTCATCAATTCCAACTGCCTTATTTGCTTTCAGGTCATTCAGAGCTTTATTAAATTCTGTCCTCAAAACAAGATCTCCTAAGTCATCAATGTCGACATCACCTTCCTTTTCCATTACATTATTGTTCAAGTCATCCCCAACATACAGTTTCCCAATGTATTATTTCCATCGGTTAGCTCTATCTTCTGAGCTAAAAAGAGGTTTCCCGGTGGAAGCTTTAATGTTCATACCTCTTTTCTTCATTTCTCCAAAATTCTGTTTGATCTTTCTGTAGGCAACATCTACTTTATCTACAACCATTTCCTTTTCTACTTCTTCACACTTTGTTTGTAGCCATTTTTCTTTTGCTATTTTGCATTTCCTATTTATTTGATTTCTAAATTGCCTGTACTGCTGTCTTCCTGCTTCATCCTGAGGATTTTTATACCTTCTCCTCTGATCCATCAGCTCCAAAATTTCTTCTGTGATCCAAGGTTTTCGGGCAGCTTGTTTCCTAAAGCCTAATGTTTCTTTACCAGCTTTCATTATTTCGGTCTTTAATGCATTCCATTCGTCCTCCCTCAGTTGAGCTCCTTTCAGAGTTACTTCTTAGACCCAAGTCTACCATTTCTGCAAATTTTTTTCTGGAGGTAGATTGTTTCAGTTTGTTCACTTCCAGTCGGTTCTGCTTATACTGCTTCCTTATTTGCTTAAATTTCAGTCTGCACTCCATTATTATCAAATTATGGTCAGAGTCTATGTCTGCTCCTGGGTACGCTTTACAGTCTAAAACTTGATTCCTGAATCTCTGTTTGACCATGATATAATCTAGCTGATATCTGCGTGTATCCCCAGGACGTTTTCAGGTGTATATTCTTCTTGCATGGTTCTTAAACAGTGTGTTTGCCACTACTAGCTTATATCTTTCACAAAATTCTAGCAACCTGCTTCCTCGCTCATTTCTTTCTCCTAGACCAAAACTTCCTACAATATTCACATCTTTTCCTTCTCCCACTATTACATTCCAATCACCCATGATTATTAGATTTTCCTCCCCCTTTACATATTGGATTAACTCTTCTATTTCAGTGTATATTTTTTCTGTTTTTTCGTCATCTTCTTGTGACATTGGCATATACACTTGTACTAATGTGGTTGGGACGGGCTTAGTTTCTAATCTCATAAAAATAATCCTGTCACTAAACTGTTCATAATAACTCACCTGTTTCCCTACTTTCTTGTTCATTACAAATCCTACACCAGTGACTCCATTGACAGCTTGTGTGCTAATTATCCTGTGTTCCCCAGACCAGAAATCCTGTGCATCCTTCCATTTAATCTCATTAATCCCGACAACATCTAACTTAATTTGTTCCATCTCCCTTTTTAAGTTTTCTAACCTACCTGCCCTATTCAGACTTCTAACATTCCATTCTCCGACTCGTAAAATGTTTCTAACCATTCTGATGACTCCTCCCTGAGCAGTCCGCGCCCGGAGATCCGATTGGGGGACTATTTTACCTCCGGAATATTTTACCCAGGAAGAAGCCATCATGACAAATAACATAGGATAGGAAAAAAAAAAAAAAAAAAACAGATACCCGTCACTTACCACAGATGAAGGCAGGAGGGCAAGAGGAACACATCCCAACCTGTCATGATTCATGTGGAGGGTTGGGATGTGACCACATCTTTCCCCCTGCCAAATGTCTTGCCTCTCACACGATTAAGACTCGTGTCAAAATATTATGCAATTTGCCTGTTTTTGTGTTTTTACGTGTTTGTATCGCCCTCCTGCCTTTATCTGTGGTAAGTGACGGGTATCTGATTTTTTTCCTATCCTGTCTTATTTTCAATGCCTCATGGCAGTATCTTTGTTTCCATTATCCAATTAAGTCAACTACAGTTACACAAATTACTGGCAGTTTATTTTGTAGATACCTTAGAAATAAATTCTTCGACAGAGTAGAAGGAGTTGTCAATTAAAAATTCTTTCAATTTTTTTCTGAATTTATTCTTATCATCTACTAGACATTTAATGTTTGTTGGGATATATATCCCTGAATATCGGATCCTCTTTTGAACAAATGAAAATGACTTGTAATCCTTGTGAAGATTATTTTTAGTTCTAGTGCAATAGTTGTGTATTTTACTATTTTTTTCAAACAAAGTATAATTTGTGACTACAAAAGACATTAATGTGTATATAAACTCAGCCACCAATGTTAAAATCCCTGATTTCTTGAACAGCTCTCTACATGAAGTTCTATTGGTGACCCCACACATAATTCTTATTACTCACTTTTGGGCTCTGAACACTTTGTCCCAATCGGTAGAATTGCCCCAGAATACTATTCCATATGACATTCAGGAGTGAATAAGCAAAATAAACCAGCTACCTCATACGGAGATCACCTATAGCTGAAATTGTATAAATTGCAAATGTGGCTGCACCCAATTGCTTTAATAAATCAGATAAATGTACCTTCCAATTTAAATTATGATCAATATGCAAACCTAGGAATTTCACGCACTCTACCGCTTGAATGGACTGGCCTGAATATTTTATGTCTATAGCTGGTGTTAATCTGTGTGATGTACTGAATTGCATATACTAAGTATTATCAAAGTTTAAAGACAAGCCATTAGTTGTTAACCATTTGTTAATAAGGTCAAAGACATAATTTGAAATGTATTCTGTAGATAAATCTGGAGTATTTTTAATTCCTATGTTTGTGTCATCTGCAAATTGTACAAACTTTGCGATTTTAGATGCAACACAGGGTATATCATTCATATATGCTAAAAACAATAATGGCCCCAATATAGAACCCTGAGACACTCCACATCTGATTAATTCCTGCTAAGAAAACAGTGGACCACTTAAGGCAGCCTTAAAATACTTCATTAACACTTTCTGTTTTCTATTCAGAAAGTAAGAACTAAGCTGTTTATGAACAAATACTTTACCATAATACTTTAATTTCTGTATAAGAATTTTATGATCTACCTAGTCAAATGCCTTAGATAAGTCACAAAAAATTCCCACAGGAATTAATTTATCATTTAATCCTTCTAAAATATTGTCAGTGAATGCAAATATAGCTTTTTCTGTTGAATGACCCTTTTGGAAACCAAATTGTGATTTAGTTAGAATTTTATTATGTTTAAAGTGTTTATAGACTATTATACATTGCTTTCAGAAAAACTTTGCAGAAGTCTGTCAGTAATGAAATAGGGTGGTAATTTGATATAAATGACTTATCTCACTTTTTATAGAGTTGTTTAACTACAGAACACTTAAATCTTTCTGGAAAGTTACCCTCAAGTAAAGATACTCGTATATTAAACAGGTAATTTAGTGTATTGCTTAGTTCTGTGGAGCACAGTTTAATTAATCTACCAGAAAACCCATCATAACCACTTGGGTATTTGTTCTTAAGAGACCTGATAATTTTTCTTATTTCTTCTGGAGTAGCTAAATTTACAGACATAGTGTAACGCTTTAACATCTCTTGTCGTTGATTTGATTGTAATTATAAGTATGAATAACTCAATCCTTTAGATCCAAACTATATCGTTTATTTTATATCTTCGGATCTACTAGGAATTACAATGAAATTGGTTATTCTCAGAGATGCAGGTTCGTTTTAGGCAATGTTTTTCTCAAGCTTTCAATCTACCAATCTACTCTGATAACTATCATCTCACAAGTCCTAATCTCCATAGCAACTTACAACTCATTGCTTTATCTCTCTAAGAGTATATATATTATTAGTTTTTTATCTACTCTCATAGATCAAAAATATAATTTTATTATGCAAATATTTCTTTTCTGTCACAATAGTGTTAAATTTTTCTTGGAAGCCTGTTCTGACAAAATCCATACTTTGTGTCACTGAGCTATTGGCATTCAATTTATCAGCAACACATAAAAAATGTTTATTTAATATATCAGTAATTGAAAAATTAGATTCTACTGAATTTTCTTTGATAAAATGTCATTACTTGTTTGATTATTTTTTCTTTATTCTTACAAAGTCCCATATTGTCTTAATTTTATTTTCAGAACTGTGAATTTTCTGTTTGAAGTGCATACTAATAGATTCTTATTCTTCAATAACCTTTTCAATATTTTGCAATATTGCTTGTAATGTGTTTTAACATTAGCATTATGACTGATCCTAGAGGCAACATATAACTTCTTTTTACAAATGCATGATGTTCTTATGCCCAGAGTTATACATGGTTTTTGTTATTTTTGAGAAGCACGTCACTTTTTTTTCAGGCAAGCAACTTTCAAAGTAATTTAATGCAATGCTACTAAAAATGTTGTATTTTTCATTCATACCTTGTGCATTGTAAACATGATCCCAGTTTGTGGTGTTGAGGCATTCATCGTTATTATATGCTGAAGTTTAAAAATATTACTCTCGGAGCTAGTTTCAGAAATTAATACCATGAAGAGCATTTAATAATTTGACTTGTAATCATTACCTAAAATTCTTAATACCTTCTCCTAAATGTTTTAACTTATTTTAATCTTTAAGAAGGCTTCTATAAAATTAACTTGGGCCTATCACATCATCTATCATGTCTGCCAAATGCCTTAAGTTTTCTGTAGGGACTGATACATTTTTTTAATTCTCTTAATCTACACCATCTCCAAATATAGTTTCCTAGTTTCTATCTCTTTAAACCAAAATAATAATTTTATTTTCTTAATTAAAATTCCTAATTATACCGTGCCTGCTTGCTTGATTTTAAATTCAAAATATTCTAGGCTATGACTGACACTGAAAGTTCAGCTGTAACTCTACACGATTCCATGTTAATAGGTTTTAGTCCTAACCAAGCACATGGTTTGAAGATCATAAACAAATCAGATATCCTTAAAAACAACTTGTAAATCATGTTTCTACTGGGGTTAGCTGGTAGAGTTGCTTTTGGTGAGTGTATAGATACATTACAACTATTCATTTCAAATTTGATTGGTGATTGATTTTAATATTCCTATAATTTATTTTACTGCCAGGAACATGCCACTTTTTTGTTGTTTTTGGTTTGGTTTTCATTAGTGAAATAAATTAAACTGATGTACATTACATGATTATATCAAGGAAACTGAAGATCTTGAAACTATTAGTGAATGCAGCAATGCTAAGTATAGCAATGAGAATATTAAAAATCCTTGGCAACAATTATGCGATTGTGATACATTTAAATCAAAACTGAGAAAACAGTTGGTTTATGAATGAAAACTGTGTTTGCCTAAACTTTCTACAATCAAGGCTTAAGTATCTATCCTTAATAATCTTAAACAACATATGAAGATAATGCATATACACAAATATGAACAGTTTGAAGAAAAGTAAAAGCAGCACCAACTCGTGGGAAAAAAATCAAATCCTTCTTCATGCACTGTAGCTTCTTCTAATGCAGATAGCAGCAGAATTAATTTATTTTCATCTCCATTTGCTAATAAATGTTTACGTCAATAAAACATTTGCCATCATACCTACTCACACCGTCATATTCCAAGCTGGTGTAGACCGATATATTGTAAAGCTTTTCATTGCCAACATGATTCCACTACATTTTGATGAATCCAAAACATTTGAGAAGTTGGTTGAAATGTTGAAACCCAGTAAAAACTCGATTTCCAGAATGACACTAGTTATACGTATTATTGATTCACATCATGGTACATAGCACCTTAGTATTACTTGCAGTAATACCTGTCATAATACATAAACAGCAGTTCCAAGTTTGGATGGTTAACTTTTAATGGTTAAATTTAACTTGCATTAAATTTACAAAAATTTTAACAATTATCAAAGTTAATTTTTTTAGTAGCAGATTAACGATTAATGAAGTTAACTTTTGGATTAACTGTGCCCAGCTATGGTAATTCTCAATGTTATCTGTAACTGATTCTACTATGCTACAGTTCCAGTACTCTAGTATGTAGCAAATCTGCAAACTCAAATTACTCCATTCACACTATGCTTTGTTAATCTACCTTTAGATTCTCTTCTTGATGCTATTAATACCTTTTTTTTATTTGTTTGAAATGTTCCCAACTGTCCTCTTACTTTTTTACAGTATTTTTATCCCCCTGCCATAAGCTTTTGCTTCTTTATCTTAGTACTCATTATTTGGTAAGTACACATAGGTTCCTAGTTTAATTTTTTTGTTTTGGAATTAACGTTTATAGTTCATATCTCCTTAAACATTTATCATACCCTCTTAATTGTTTTGGATTTCTCATTCCAGAATGTCTCAGAAATATATTTAATACCTGTAAGACATGGCTTTTTATAATTGTACCTATAGTCACCTTGATTTTTGACCATTTGTTTGCTAAACTCTCTCATATCAAACAATTCTGATTCATAACCACTTATTCATTCTTTAACATCAGATCTCATTCTGTTTCATCGGTCTTTAACAAGAGGACATCCAATATGTTTTTCCCATTATGTAATGCTTTTTTCAATTGCTAAGGTACTTTTTTCAATGTATTATTGATTCCAGTTTCCTCACAATACGCACATATCATGTTTTAAGTACAAAAATTTGGCAGTTATACCCATTGTATTAAACTGAAAGAGTTAATGCTTCAGAACTTATTTCATCTGGTAAAAGATTTTTTTTCATTGAAATTTGGTAATTTTATTTGAGATCAAGAAGGTAAGGTGATAAAGTTTTTTATATGTAGGTTTTTATATTGAATTAATTTTGGGGTCATTCAAGGTAGGAGGGATCTGGGGATAAGGAAAAGGAAGAATTTAGAAATGGCCTTTTGAAGAAACCATCAAATTATTCACCTGGATTGGTTTTGAAAAATCACTGAAATCTGGATGGGGATTTGAACCTATGCCCTACCAAATACCAGGCCTGAGTTTTATCATTCATCCAATGGATTCAATTTAATGAAGTTATTCACAGTCATTTATTTGCTGTCAGAATTCTTATTTAGGAAACAATGTTCAAATGTAAGAATAAAATGCAGCCTTTGGAAATTGCATTAGAATACATTACATAATTATTTGTTGCCTACAAGTTCATTTACGTAAACAGTTAATGTTTTGGTTAAACAGATAATGTCATAGTTAAGGTAAACAGCAACAATTAACTAAAACTGACCAGTAGCTCTTGTCTGAATTGCATTCAATGAAAAAATTGTTAATACATTGTGGACAATTTTATCTTAAACTTCTCAGCTCTCCGACTTCACATCAACATGAAACATATCCAGTTTTACCTTCATGACAGCATGTTGTACATTATTCAAAAGCCCATCAAAATCCAATCAGTTTTTGCATGAATTGTGTGAAACAAAAAATGCATGCCAATTTGTGGACACTTTTATCTCAATTTTCTCAGAATTTCAACTTTTCATCAAAATGAAGCTTAGCTTATTTTAGAACTGCAAATATTGGCTGTACATTACTTGAAATCTGAAATTTGACCAGTATTCTTTGCATAAATCTATCAGACAAACAACTTGCTGGTGGTCTAGGTAAACAACATCCACTGAATTTTCACCGTGCTCTGGAGTCTGGTACCATAATATATTCTTCCTTGTGGCCATGATAATACCGCCAACAGATAAAGGTACGTACTTTAAATGAAACACTGTAGACTTCTTGCTGATTTGAAACTGGTGTATTGTTAAAAGTTCTGTTTCATGAATAGGAGAATTTAGAAAAACATCAGACTTCTATCCAATTTTAATGATTGCAGGTTGAATCATCCTCACATGCCATAAGCAGCTTCCATCTAAGTTATAAGTACCCCATGCTGACTATTATTGTCTCAGTAGGTCTACAACCTACTGAGAAAATTTTTCCTATTACTCGCTAAACACATCTGCAGTCTAGAAAGTCTGCCCAAATTCTGTAGCTCCTTGTGGCTTGCAGGGGCCACTTATATTCATTTAGTCAAAAACGATGACACAGTATCTTGTGATCCAACAAAGTAAAGCCTTATTTTAATTCTTACCACCCTGAAATTTTGGTATGTTGTGAAGCATGTTTTAAATGTCAGTTTTAGTTATGAGAGTTTTTCTCCCAGGCGTTGTGGTTTCCGAGAGAAAAATTCGTAAAGTTTTGAAACTACCATCATTACTACAATTGTTAAGTTTGTGAGCTGATTCTACTGTCAAAATATTCTATAAAATATTCCTTATCTTTTGGTGTATGATACAACCTGATTCTGATAGAATTTCGAGTTTAAAACCACTCTTTTCCTGGTGTTTTACAAAAGTTATTATTTCTTGCTCTTGGATAGTCCAAAAAGTATTAGTCCTATCGGTCTAACTTCCCTAAACTTTATTTCCAATCTGATGGTTATGTTATTTATTGACTGTGTTATGGCATTATCCTTTATCTTACTCAAAATCTAATTGTCTTACACTATGATGTCATCAGCACCATTGTTCGGGAACTTTAAATTCACTTTCAAGGCCTAAATATTACTGAAAACTAAAACAAGAATAGCTCTGTGTGCTTAGAAAAAATTCCTCTTTAATTTGAGTATACTTTCTATGCTCTCCAATACATATGAGTGCAAAATTCCCTACTACTCAAAAACAATAAAAGTCTCTTTTTCCTTCTAAAATCCTATTTTCCTTTTAACTGTTTACTCTATTTTTCTGTATAATGTTTAACTTTTTATTCTGAATGAAATGAGATATGAATCACTGCTGTAACTATAAAAAACTGTTTATTGCGCAAATTTGAGCACATTTTTTAACCCTGCAGTGGTCGCGCTCTGAAAAGTCCCATTAGAAATGGCTTGAGTGGACTACATATGTAATCCACGCGACCACTGCAGGGTTAAAAGTCACGAGTCAAAATTCATGATATCTATTTACCAAACTTTTTGAGACCAAAAGTGTTATATGTAATTATGCCTGTAATTTAATTTTAAACCTTTGAAAATGAATACAGTTGAATTAGTTGAGAAAACAGAAAATTTCCTTATATAACTCTATGAGTTCTGAAATAAACTGAATTCTATTCACTAGCATGGTTTATAACTCTCAAACTACTGGAAAACGCTTTGCTATTGATTTTAAGTGTTTTAAGGACCCTCACAACTTTTTGATGGTATATTGGCAAAACTAGGTAGATATGTTCACTTTGATCCCATGTGAGAATAATCTTGGGGATGCGGAACAGAACATACACTTATTAGTAATGTTAATTATATTATCAGCAATTGATAACAAGTTAGCTACAACCCATTAGTATTGTCAATATCCACTGTAATCTAAAAATACAATCCCGAGTTAATTACTACATATTATGTGGAACAATGTATACACTTGTTACCAATAACTGATAACCAGTTATTTTCTTGCCATCCAGTTACCATAATAAGTTTCACTGTAATATACAACTATATATTAGATCATGTTAGTTACTATTTATGTGGAACAGTACACACACTTATTAACAATATCAATTATATTATCAACAACTCATAAGCAGTCAATTATTTAAAAATCTGTTATTATGATAATTTTTCATAGTAATTTTTGAATGCATGCTATCCCATGTTAGTTACCATATATGAGTAAATTTTGTAAACAGTGTAACTACTTCATTTGTCAGAAGTTTCAATGGAAAGAAAAACCATATATCATTTTAGTAACTGTGGACAATTCTCTCACCTTCCCCTTCCATACACGATATATACTATTTTATCAGTCATTCTTAGTTACCAAATTCTGAGAAGAAAATTCTTTCCAGAGTAAAATGGGTTCTGAAGCAGAAACTCTTTCAGTTTTGACTTAAAGTAGTTGGGTTTTCATAGATAACATTTAATTTCTATTCCTAAGACATTGAACAAGGAAGCTCCAGTAAATGTTATCCCTTTCTGTACAATTGAAAGTGATTTGTAATCCTTGTGAATATTATATTTATTCCTAGTATTATGGCTATGTATGTCAGCATTAAGATTGAAGTGTTCAGGATTTTCCACTACAAATGATAGTATGGAGAATACATACTGTGATGGCATTGTTAGTACACCTAGGTTTTTAAATAGATTTCTGCATGACGTTCATAGGCTTGCTCCACAAATAGTTCTTACAGCACGCTTTTGTAATTTAAATACCCTCTGTGCTTGTGAAGAGTTTCCCCAGAGTGAGATGTCATAAGTGAGCAGGGAGTGAAAATATTCAAAATATACTAACTTTCTGGTTTCTATATTAGCTATTCTAGATATTACCCTCAGTGAAAATGTTGCAGAATTCAGTTTTTTAAGAAGTTGTTGAATATGTTGCTTCCAGTTCAATTTGTTATCTATATATACACCCAGGAATTTTGTAAAACTGCTTTCATTGATTGCTTTTCCTTCCGATATCACATTATAGCTGTCCTTTGTTTTATTTTTCGTAACAAATTGAAGTAACTGTGTCTTTTCTACAAGTAT
The DNA here is from genome assembly GCA_031002005.1 of Vandiemenella viatica. NCBI lineage: Eukaryota > Metazoa > Arthropoda > Insecta > Orthoptera > Morabidae > Vandiemenella > Vandiemenella viatica. Next base: position 332,486,221 of record JARYHS010008074.1, on the reverse strand, counting down.
TAGTTTGTTAGCATTAAACCACCTGTTAATTTTCTTTATAGTATCATTTGCTTTGTTTTCACAGTTTTGTACTGATGGGTCTTTCAACGATATGCTTCTATCATCTGCAAAGAGCACCATGTATTCATTATCGCTTAGTATATGTGAGAGATCATTTATATAGATTAAGAACAGCAGAGGGCAAAGAATCGAAACCTGAGGCACACCACATTTAACTATACCCCAATCTGAGGTTATTACCTCTCCTGTATTAGCATCTTTCAGTGATACACATTGCTTTCTATTTTCCAGGTATGGTTTAAACCAAAGTCCTGGCTTACCACTAACTCCATAGTGGTCTAATTTACCTAGTAGAATCTCATGATCACACAGTCAAAAGCCTTAGCAAGATCACAGAATATACCTACGGAATTTAATTTTTTATGTATGTATGTATGTATGTTGTAAAAAAAGCAAAAATGGCAGAATCTGTTGAAACACCTTGCCTAAAACCAAACCATGCTTTACTGAGTATGTCACTCTTTTTTAGATGTGCATAAACCCTTCTGTACATTGCTTTTTGAAATAGAGGATATAGGTTCCCTTTGTAGGAGTTTCACTAAGGATGATAGAGCAGTGATAGTGAGAGGTGCGGGAAATAGTATTGATAGAAACGTGAGTTATAGTATAGAGAGTGACCTGAGGAAGGTGGTGAAGGAGGCACAGCATACCAGGGTGGAGCTCATGCAGGTCCTAAGTCGCCATGACCGGCCACAATTGAACTATGCCGTGAGACGGGTTAATGTCGAAACAGAAGTGCTACTTGGGAAAGACATTAGTTCTGTGTTGGGGGTTGTGCCTGTGAACACCATTGGTAGGTGGGGTTTCACTAGGCATGGCCTACACCTAAATAGAAGGGAGAAGGGAGTAATTTCTGAGTTGTTAGCTAAAGCAGTGAGGGAGCCCGTTTCCAGTGATGATGGGGTCAGGACTGTGCCTTTTTCAGGTTAGGGGCTGCTGGTGAAGGGACAGAAATAGATTATCTAAGTGATACTGATTGCAGATTCACAATGGGGAAAGTCACAGATATTAAAGAAATAGATGAAATGGCTGAAACAATAACTGACTGTGGTAAAAGTGGGAAAGAGGAGATAAATTCTGAAAATGTAAAGCCAGTAGTAAGGGTGTTAATGGTAAATTGTAGAAGTATAATGAACAAAGTAATCGAATTTGCAAACTTAATAGAGATGCACGAAGCACAAGTAATAATTGGGGCAGAGAGTTGGTTAAAAGAAGAAGTACTAGACAATGAGGTTTTTCCTGATGGTTACAGAGTGTACCGCAGAGATAGAGGAGCAATTGGTGGAGGAGTCTTCATACTAGTCAGCAAAAACTACCATAGTTCACTGGCATTCATAGATCAAGACCATGAGTTACTTGGGTTAGATTTCTGGGGTAATAAAAAAGAAAAAATCAGAGTGTTGGTTGTTTACCGCAACGGAAGAATGACAGAAGAGGATGAGGCTCTTGGGGAGAAATTAAACTCATACTCAGATTTTAGAGGTGAGAATAGAATGATCATCATCAGCGGGGATTTAAATTTACCAGGTGTAAATTGGGAAGGGAATAAGATAAATAATACAAGGGAACAAAGATTTGCAAATATCTTAATAAGGGAAGGAGGATTTACACAAGTGGTTGAGCAAAACACTAGGGGACAAAACATTTTGGATATATTTCTAATTAATCCTGATGAAAACCTTTCGAGGTATCAAGTAACTGAAGGAATAAGTGATCATGAAGCAGTTCTGATGGATATTAGAGGATTCAGTAAACCAGCAGCCAAAATTGAAGGGGGAAATAGGTTACAATTATAAAAAGGCACAGGTTTCAAATTTGAAGAGATATTTCAGGGAACAATTCAGCAAATGGAAGGAATACTCAGGTACAGCAGAGTCAAGGTGGGAAGAGTTCAAGGAGATAATAAGAAAGGGGGAAGAAAAATTTATTCCAAAGCAGAAAATAAAGAGAAGTAGAGAACCTATGCACTATAATAGGGAAGTGAGAAGGTTAAAGAGGTTGGTAAGAAAAGAACATAACAGAGTTAAGAGACAGCAGGGTAATAGGGAATATTTAAAACAACTAAACAAGGACTTAATAACAGCAAAGAAAATGGCTAAAGATGGGTTTATGAAGAGTATTGTCAGTGCAGGAGGACCATTGACTGATGCATCTAGAAATTTTATGGCTATATCAGGAAACTGAGGGGAAGGGAGGGTGTAGAGACACTTATAGATAAGGATGGAGAAGAAGTTACTGATGATTTGAAAAAGGCAGATTTTAAGTAACTGGTTCAGTGAAAACATTAGGGACAATGAATCAGAAACAGGAGGGTCTAATTCGGAGAACGAGCTTAACAACACAATTAGAAATGACGATAGTAAAAAATTTGATATCCATCCTGAGGAAATCATGAAGGAAATAAGAAAGCTGAAAAAAATAAAAATAAAGCGGCTGGTGAAGATAATATGACTACAGATATCTTAAAGATAGCCGGATGTGACATTGTACGTTATATTGAAATATTATTTAAATTGAGTCTAGACACTTGCTGCTTACCACAGGACTGGAAAAGTGCAATAGTAGTACCGGTACATAAGGGAGGGGTGAGAAATAGAGTTGAGAATTACAGGCCAATCAGTTTGACATCAGTGGTAGGTAAATTAATGGAAAGATTGATATGCAACCACATCAGAAATATATGTGAGGAACGTAAGTTGTGTTCAAGCAGGCAACATGGTTTCAGGCAAGGATATTCATGCGAATCTTAGTTGGTGAGATATATGCAAGATATTTCAGATGAAATGGACAAGGGAGGCCAAATTGATAGTGTAGCACTAGATCTGTCTAAGGCGTTTGACAGAGTAAGCCATAAAATGGTAGTAAATAAGGTAAAAACCATTGGAGTGGATAAAAAAGTCATTTGCTGGGTAGAAGAATTTTTAAATGGTAGAAAACAGAAAGTTAGGGTAGGAAATGTAGTATCAAAAGAAGTTGAAGTAAAAATGGGTGTGCCACAGGGTAGTGTATTGGGACCATTGCTATTCATTATTCTAATGAATTGTTTACTATCTGAAATTAGATTGTTTGCAGATGACATAATGCTGTATAAAAGAATCAAAACGATAGAGGATTGTAAACAGTTGCAGGGTGATCTGGACAGGATATCTAATTGGGTTGGTAAACATGGAATGAAGATAAATGCAAATAATAGTCAGCTTATTAGATACACAAATAAAAAACAAAAGGTTAATTATGAATATAAGGTGGGGAAAGAATTGCTTGCTGAAGACTTGAAATGTAAATATCTTGGAATTACTTTTGATAACAAACTTAACTGGGCAGGACACATAGGACAGGTGGTAGGAAAAGGTTTCAAAGTTCTGCACTTGTTGGAGAGAGTGATGAGGGGATGTACGAGAGAAGTCAAGGAATTGGGTTACAAAACTTTGGTCAGACCATTGCTCGAATATGGTAGTGTAGTATGGGACCCTCATTTTACGTAACAAATACAGGAGTTGGAGAGGGTGCAAAAAAGGGCTGCTAGATTTGTTTCTGGAAATTATCGCAGAATGCAATCAGTGACGGATATGATAAAGGAGCTGGAATGGGATTCATTGCAAGACAGGAGGAGAATGAGGAGGGTCATGGGAGTGTATAGGGCATATACTGGTGATGAGGCATGGAAAGATATTGCAATAGGTATGAAAAGTAGTGCATGGAAGGGAAAAGATGACCATGACCACAAGCTGGCACTCGATTTCAGGCACAAGGGTGTAGGAAGATTCTCTTTTTTAGGTAAGGGTGTCAGGGATTGGAATGAGTTACCAAGATAAATGATGAATAATTTACCGAAAGCTTTGAAAGAATTTAAAGATAAAATTTGTAGAGGGCAAATATAGGTAGGTGCAGGATAGGGGGAAGATGGGTGTGTAGGGAAATTGCCACCGGAGCCTGTGCTCCATTGCAATTATATTAAATTAAATGACTAGAGATGTCACAAATATTCGGCTACTATTTGGTATTCGGCCTATCTGGCCACTTTTTTCCATATTCGGTATTTGACTGAATGTTGCGTATTATTTGGTCAAATACCGAATACCAAATCATAAAAAAAGAAAACTCACATATTAACAAAAAATGTATTTATTTTAATTCCAAATTATTACATTTAATACTTAAAATCTACCAGCGGTAAGCTGTGATGTATGAAAACAATTTTTTCAGCATTTTTTGATAGCAAATGGTTGTGATTTTCCTCATAAACTAAACCTGCTTCCGGAAATAGCCTCTCACTATATACCATACTGCCAGGAGACGATAAGTAAATCCAAGAGAATTTTGTCACTCTTGGATACTGTTCAGCGTTTGCTGACCACCACTTGTAAGGGTCTGCCATGTAATGTAGGCGAACAGTTTTCACATAAAAATCAATCTCATTTGCAATAACACTTTTCTTCTCCACATCATCACCATTTTGCATATTTTCAGTTGCAACTTCCTCAAAACAGTTCCAGAAACTTTCACGTATTTCAGTGATTTCATCATTTTCGTTAATATGTATTTTCTTACTACGTGGAGAAGAATCATTACCACAACTAATAGAATATTCAGAATTAATTTTCAGAGCTTCTGGCAGAATTTTTTGTTTTTCTCTTTGTATTTGAAGCAATCCGAGAAAACTGGTTTTGAAACGCGGGTCAAGAAAAGTGGCAACCAGATCCTTATCATTTTCATCAAACGTGAACCGTGATTCAAGCTCAGCATGTAGCGAAGTTCTCATTCACAATAAATTTGGTGTTCTATATGCCATTTCTTCCTTCCCCAGGTATTTCAACAATGTGATGATTTGTGGAAACACTTCAGACATGCAGGAAATACCTGAGCTGGTTATTCTCGTAATCTCCTCAAACGGCTTCAGGAGCATGATACTGTGTTCCATTAGCTGCCACTGAGAAGGTGTTAAATTGATTAAACACTCGTGATCAGTTATGTACTAAGAAACAGCTCACTTTTGTTCTATTAATCTCTCCATTAAATAATATGTGGAATTCCATCGAGTGTTTACATCTTGTACTAGTTGGCGATTTGGCAAGTCAAGTTCTTGGCGAATGAATTTCAACTTTTCTTGTTCAATACCAGAGTGGTTAAAATGGGTAGCAATTTGTCTTGCAGCAGCTACCATCTGCGTTATATCCGTTTGAGATTTTAGCGGTTCCTCAACAGCTTGTTGCAGGCAATGAATAAAGCACTTGGCAGATTCACATTCTGCATCTCGTACACCTTTTATCATGTTGGCTTCACTGTCATAGACAAGTAAATGGATCTTGCTATGAGGAATATTCCATGTTTCTGCAAAGGCGGTGAGTTCTTTTGCGATATTGGTACCAGTATGTGAGCCAGCGAATGGCTTCATAGCTAAAATGGCATGTTCAAGAATAAACTGTGGAGATATCCAGTGTGCAGTAAAACTCTAGAAACTCTGGTTATTATGCTGAGATGTCCACATATCAGTTGTCACTGATACTGCTCGTGAAACACTAGCTTCAATCTTAGAGCAAATTCTATTGTATATATCAGGTCATAGCCAGTCACCTGCAAAAGCTATAAAGTACACATTTTTGCCGAATATTCGGCGCTTCAACCGAGAACGTGGTTGAGTATTCAGTATTTGGCAAAATCACTATTCGTGGCATCTCTATATATGACAGTAAGGAGTGAAAATACACAAAATAATTTAGTTTCATCATACGTAGATCACCTATTGCTGAAATTGTATGAATTTCAAATCTGGCTGCACCCAATTACTTCAGTAAGTCAGATACATGCACCCTCCAATTTAAACTATGATCAATATGCTAGAAATTTCACACCTTCTACCTCTTGAATGGACTGGCCTGCACATTTTATGTCTATGTTTGGTAATATTCTGTGTGATGTGCTAAACTGCATACATTGAGTTTGTTCAAAATTAAGGACAAACCATTAGCTGTAAACCTCCTATTAATAAGATGCAAGATATAATTTGAAACATGTTCAATGGGCGAATCTGGAGCATTTTTAATCCCTATGTTTTTGTCATCTTGAAATTGAACAAGTTTGAATTTTTAGATGTAACACAGGGTAGATAAATTATGTATATTAAAAACAATAGTGGCCCCTATATAGAACCCTGAGGTGCTTCAGATCTGATAAATCCCCACTCAGAAGACAGTGATCCATTTGATGCAGCATTAACACTAGAGTGCACGCGCGGGCTACATATGTAGCCTAACTTGTAATATTGTCGTATATTTTTTAAACCTGGCGCACTACTGATTAATCGTCCAGTGTATTCCTCAAGTACTATCCCCCACCCTCGCCAGTAGCATGACACCCCTTCGCGGCTCACGGACGTCTGCATAAATTGCCCTCGAAGTTGATGGGCTATACCTGTAGCCCGCGCGAGCGTTGGAGGAAGTTAATTATTTAATATACAAGTGACAAAATTGAGGTAAATATGGTACATTTTCTGTAATAATACTATAAAAAGTAATGTCTACAAGTGTTTTTATGTGTGTTGTTTGTGTTTAGGGATTTTTCGTTTGACATTATTATGTTTTGGTCAATTTCAGCTGGCGGGTAATGTGAACGATGCCCAAATACTAAAATGATTGCTGGAGGATGACAAAACGAAATAAGGTAGTTCTGATGTTGTGTACCCTCCATAATGATGCCAAAATTGATTATGCAACTGATGAAGCTCGAAAACCTGATATCATCACATTTTATAACCACACAAAACATGGCGTCGATGTTTTTGATAAAATGTGTAAACAATACGACGTTACTCGTAACAGTCGTCGATGGCCTCTCATGCTGTTGTACAATTTTTTAAATATGGCGGGAATAAACGTGTTGTAATATATCGGATGAACAACCTTCATATGAAAGTGATCCGTCGTCAATACCTTCAAGAAGTCAGACTCGATCTTGCAAGACCTTCTATCGAGCGTCGTATATACCAGCAAAATATACTAATAGGTATAAAACTGTAAGGCAGACTACTTCCAGGACTGGCAGATCAACCCCCGCAACACAATATGCCTATTCGGTGAGGAGTTGGTCGATGTTCTTACTGCAGCAGGGCTCAGGACCACAGCACGCGCAAGCAATGCAGCAAATGTATGAGGCGCATTCGTAGCGAACATCAGACAGTCATCCGTCTCGAATGTATACCAACAGAATGATTTATTATCAATGACTTTGATAATTGGTTCAATTACTTAACTGGAAACCCATTTAATAATAAATATTACGTTTCTAAATAAAAATAAGACTAAAAGATCTCAAACCTTCCAAAAATAGCTGATTTTTAAGAAGTTTATGTTTATGTTACAAATTATAATTAAGAAACAAAATTTTGTTAATTGTATAAGTTATTATAATAAAAATAAAGATGTTTAGTAATTATTTACTCTGTTTTATATATTTTTTGTCTGATTCCGAAAATTAATTAACCCATAAATGGGCTACGCCTGTAGCCCGCGCGTGCGCTCAAGGAGTATTTAAGGGCGCGTGCACTCTAGTGTTAAAATGTTCTAGTGACACTTCTAGTTTTCTGTTCCAAGGTAACAACTTAGTCATTTATTAATAATGCAAATTGTACTATAACACTAATTTTTCTATCAAAATGCCCGAGACAAGACAAAAATTCCTACAGGTGTTAATTTATCATTTATTCCTTATAAAAAGTTGCCTATGAATGCAAATTTAACGTGTTCTGTTGAATGACCCTTTTTAAAACCAAATTGTGATTTAGTCAGAACATTTTTATTTTTTTGGTGTTTACTGTTTTCTCCAAAATTTTGGAGAAGACTGTAAGTAATGAAGTAGGATGGTAATTTGATACATCTCACTTATCTCCCTTTCTATAGAATGGTTTAACTAGAACACTGTTAAGCCTTTCTGGGAAGGTACCCACAAGCAAAAATATATTAAACAGATAACTTAGTATATTACTCAATTCTGTGGTGTAAAGTTTAGTTAATCTGCTGGAAATCCTATTAAAGCCACTTAAGTGTTTGCTCTTAAGAGACATGACAACTTTTCTTATTTCTTCTGGAGTAGTTAAATTTACAGACATAATGTCAAATATTTCTTGGAAGCCTGTATTGACAAAATCCATACTGTTAGTCACTTATCAGCAACAGACAAAAATTTTTTATTAAATATATCAGCAATTGGGAAATTGGATTCTACTGAATTTTTTTATATAAACTTCTTTACTGACCTGATTATTTTTCTCCATTTCATTTTTTACAATGTCCCATATTGCCTTAATTTTATTATCACAGTCTTGAATCTTATGTTTGTAGTACATACTTTTAGATTCTTTAATAAACTTTTTCAATATTAGCAGTACTGTTTATAATGTCAGCCAACCAGATGCACGCACGTTAACCACACGCGCATTCAGAGGCTATAAGAACGCAGCCTTCTGATGGACCTGGCACTTCACCAGAAGATGGCAACAGAGTTTCAGATCACTGAAATATCATGTGGAAACACCTTGATTACTTGGCTAGTCACCCGAGAAGACTTCATCAACTGTTTATAATGTGTTTTAATATTAGCAGTGTGACTACTCCTAGAGTCAACATATAACTTCCTTTTAGAATTGAATGCTGTTCTAAAGACCAAAGTTATCCATGTTTTTTCTGGGAAGTATGATACCTTTTCATGGAGATGCAACTTTCAAAGTAATTTAGAACAATTCTACTAGCATTACCCTTGGAGCTGGTTCCTATTAATTTGTGGATGGATAATAACTGGGCATCATGGTCTGAAAGTACATTAATAAATGGATTGATTGTATAACTGAGTTTTGTGATAGTTAGGAAAACATTATTTATTGCTGAGTAAGTATTATTCATTATTATAGTGGGAAAATTAACTACCTGATTCAGATTTAGAAGCTGACTTATGATTCCAACATAACTTTACACGGTAAATTATTTTTTAAAAAGTTACCAGAGGGTACTCTGTGTACAATTACTGTTACATATTTTCATTATTGAAATTTAGCTGTGAAACACAAGCTTCAAAATGTTCACCAAGACAATATTTGCTATCATTTATATCATCATAACTATAATCATATCTAATATAAGTTACAAAACATCCTTTCTCCAAGTTAGTTCAACAGTAGGGAGAAGATAAACTAAAGCCTGTTATACTTGTCATATCTATTCCTGTATATATAGCTATATGGTATTCAGACAAGCATAAAACATGAATTCCATTAAATGTATTAATTTCATTTATAAACCAGCAATTCATCTACTTTGTTTGATAATCTTCTGATATTTTTATGTAATATATTGTTACAATTTTTAATATTGGTTTCTGAGAACTCATTATTATTGCTTAAAATAACATCCCTTAATACACTCTCCCAAAAACTTGACTCAATCTAAAAAAAGAGGTGCCATCCTAACACCATTAACTACAGGAATCCTTTCTTGAGAAACTATAGCTTCAATTAAAATTCGGGGTATCAATTCTAAAAGAACCCCATTTCCTCTGCTATTGAGGATTAGACCATGCCTAGTCTAACTCCACATATCAATAGCATCTAAAGGTACAAGGCTCATGCAAGACTGATACCAGAAATAACAAGCTGTTCCAGCTACAGATTCACTCACCTCACAGCAGAGTTCATCTGTGTCTATCATAGCATCATACTGGCAAGTTACTTTTGGTGTTTTCTCCAAGTCAGCTCTATTTACTTATTATTATCATCCCTGTCTAGACCATTTCTAGCATTCCTCACTATCACTACATGATCCTGATCTGTGAAATCCAGGAACTTCAGTATCAAAAGAAGTAGGAGTGAAAAAGTCCCATGGGGTAGTTTATTGGGACCATTGTTATTCGTTATTCTAATGAATGGGTGTGTTAATGGTTTACTGTCAGAAGTTAGATTGTTTACAGATGACATAATGTTATATAAACAGATCAAAACAATAAAAGATGTAAACATCTGCAGTGTGATCTAGATATGATAACCAGCTGGGAGAGTCAACATGGGATGAAGATAAATGCACAGAAGGGCCAGTTTATTAGGTACACAGATAAAAAAGCTAAAGGTTGATTATGATTATATAGTGGGGAAGGAGATACTTCTTGAAGACTGGAAATGTAAATATCTTGGCATAACATTTGATAGCAGACTTAACTGGGCAGGACACATTCAACAGGTAATAGGGAAAGCACTAGAGAAGTAAGGGAATTGGGGTACGAAACTTTGGTCAGACCACTGCTGGAATATGGCGTTGTAGTTTGGGATCCACATTTGGGTATCAAATACAGGAGTTGGAGGTGGTGCAGAGGAGGGCTGCCAGATTTGTCTTTAGAAATTACTGCAAAACACAATCAGTAACTAATATGATAAAGGAGCGAGATTGGGATTCATTGGAGGATAGAAGGAGGGTGAAGAGAGTCAGTGGAGTGTACAAGGCCTATACTGGTGATGAAGCATGGAAAGATATTGGTGGGAAAATTAAGAGGGGTGCATGGAAGGGTAAGGTTGACAATGACCACAAGCTGGCACTTGATTTCAGGCATAAGGGTGTGGGAAAATTTTCTTTCATATGAAAGGGTGTAAAGGAATGGAATAAATTGGGAAGAGAAGTGATAAATAATTTACCACAAAAACACTGAAAGAATTTAAAGTAAAAATTAATAGAGGGCAAAAGTAGGTTGGAAGAGGAAAGGAGAAAGGGATGTATAGGGAGATTGCCACAGGAGTGGGCACTCCATCACAATTTTATCTATTATTATTAAATCCTTATACAATGAACCTGTATCTTCTGCCACCTGAACAAGAGAAGCACTTGGTTTAAATAAATTCATAACCAGGAAATCTAATCTTAATGTTCTCTGCACCAAGGGGCCAACACCTCTTCCAAGAGTACTGGCTAGCGGCAAGACTTTCTTTATACTTAACTCTTGTCTACTAGAAACACCTACACAACTTTGCCTACAAGTCTGCTGTGTTTTTCCCACATATGCGGAAAGATCATCCCTCTCCAACTCTGGTGACACGTCAACCCTACTTTTCACTCTAAAACAAAAGAATTGGAAGCCTTATAATGGTTGCTGTTTACAATTATCTGTTTCCCTCCCACCGCAGCCTGTCCAAATCCTTCCTAGCATCTATTAGTTTTGCCTCAAGAGCACTAATCCTTATCTCCTGTTCTAATGTCTTCCCATTTTTAACAAATTCTCTACACAACCATGGAAAAGACACCACAATTGTCCCATTTCTGGTGCCACTACAATTTCCTCATTGAAACAATTTATCACACAGTTTGCAAAAAATTCGTGCTTCCACTAATCTACAACAATTACCACAATTTCCACTTATGATTACAAAAAATTACTAAAAGCAGCTAACAAAACAAAATATAGAATGTGAGAGAAAAATTTGTTCAATTAACCTTACAAAAAGACTGCTAAATTAGCTCAAAAGTAAACTTTAGCTAAAGACTCTACACATCAGTAATTAAAAACACTTAACACTACCTATCAAGAAGAGCACTAATAATATTAACACCGTGAATCACATAATATTTAAGTGATATATATGCCCGCTAACAAAAATCCAAGTTGAAGCCTAACGTTCAAAAATGTAAACACAGCACTAAATCACAATTAATAATTTTTTATGTGAATAAAAAAATTCAATAATATTCAAAGTATAAAAATGTATTATTATTTAGAGTTTTAAATTAATATTACAGCAAAAAACTAACTACTAGCTACATTTATTTATAATTTATATGCACAGTTTGAATCTATGTACACAACCAGCACTCTCTTTACCCTCAGACTGTCTTTGAAAGACTCTCAATCTAACTTCTTTATGATATCGGTTGCTGACTGTGTCCTGCAGAAATTCTTACAAAAAAAGAAAAGTCCTCCTTTGCATGCCAACTCCTGTATTTGATACCTAAAATGTGGGTCTCAAACTATGCCACCATATTCAAGCAATGGTCTAACAAAAAAAATTTTAAACTAATTTCCTCACTTCTCTGATACATCCCCCCATCACCCTCACCAGTAAATTAAGGATTTTGTAAGTTTTTGCTAACCCCAATGTTTCCAGCCCAGTTGAATTTTTTTATCAAATGTTATGCCAAAATATTTACACTTCAAGCATTCAACAGGCAATTATGTGCCCACCCTACACTCATAAACAACCTTAAGCATTTTTATTTGTGTACCTAATAAGCTGTCATTTGTCTTCATTCAATGTTGACCTACCCAGGTAGATGTTCTATCCAGGTCACTCTGCAGCTGTTCACAGTCTTCTCCCATTCTGACCCTATTATATATCATTATTTCATCTGCAAATAACCTAAATTCGGACTCTAAACCATCAACAATCATTCTTAGGTATGATGAATAGCAATGATCCCAATAAACTACCCTGTAGCATTCCCATATGCATTTCCGCCTCTTTTGATAGTGCATTTTTGACTCTAGCACTTTGGTTTCTACATTTTAAGAATTCTTCTACTCACGAAGTCACTTTTTCATCCATTGTAATAGTTTTCAACTTATTTAAAATGATTTAATGTTTACTCTGTCAAATGTCTTAGAAAGATCTAGTGCTCCACAATCAACTTGACCCCCTCTCCCTCCCCTAATCCAATTCATCTAAAATATCTCATATTTAGCACACCATCTGCTCCTTTTGCATGAGATTCACATGAACATAATTGCCTAAAGCCATCTAGTCAATTTGAAAACCAATTTATTACCCCACAGATATTTCTGATGTTGTTGCATACTATTTTCTGCACCATTTTTCCTATCACTAATATCAAACTAATTGGCCTGTAACTTTCAACTCTATTTGTCACCCCTCTTTTATGAACTAGTGCTATTGTTGCTCTTGAATTATATAATCAAGATACAGGTTCTCAAACTCTTACTCAATACTCTTCATAGACCTGTCTTCTCTCTTTCTCATTATAAATTGCTTGTTTATTTATTTTAAGTATGTTGAAAACTGATTTTGTCTTGTTATATGTATTGTTATAGAGTTTAATGATTTTGCAGCTCACACTACTTTTGGGATGGATGCTAACCACTAGTTGGTAAAATAATTATTTTAAGATTGATATATGTGCCACAGTCCTCTATAAGCAGCAACATGGCAGACTGACTCCAAGTAATATTTAAAGGTATAATATTATATTGTATCCCACTATCTTCAATACATCTGTAATAATATAATTCACACTAGCTCATTTACACTTTTTTAACTTTCTTGGTTCCTCCGTAATTTCCTTAGGATCTATTTCAAATTTTGCTGTCACTTCTTTTTTCCTTCTTCAACATTCTTATCTACAATCACTATCTGAATGCCTACCCCCTACCCTTCGGTTTTCTAACATAGCCATAGAAATTTCTAGATGCATAATTCAGTAGTCTCCCTGTACCAATAGTACTCTTCATAACCCCATCTTTAGCTTTTCTTTTTGCTGTTATTAATTGTTTGTTTAGTTGTTTCAAGTAAGTTCAATAGCATCCTCTGGTTACAATCTTATTATATATAATATATAGTTATAGAGCATAATGATTTTTTAGCTAGCACTAGAGTACTTTTGGGATGCTAATCACACTTTCGTAAAATTGTTCTGGACAGGATATCTAGCTGGGTTGGTAAACATGGGATAAAGATAAATGCAAAGAAGAGTCAGCTCATTAGATACAAAGCTAATAAACTAAATGTTGATTATGACTACAAAGTGGGGAAAAAATGCTTGCTGAAGATTTGAAATGGAAATATATTGGCACAGCATTTGATAACAAGCTCAGTTGGGCAGGACACATTGGACAGGTAGTAGGAAAAGATTTCAAAATCCTTCACTAGTTGTAGAGAGTAATGAAGGGATATTTGAGAGAAGTAAAGGAATTGGGTTACAAAACTGCTTGAATAAGGTGGTGTAGTATGGGACCCACATTTTGGGTATCAAATACAGGAATTGGAGAGAATGTAGAAAAGGGCTGCTAGATTTGTCTCTGGAAATTACCGTACAACAGTCAGTAACTGATATGATAAAAGGGCTGGAATGGGATTCATTGGAATACACAGAGGAGGGTGAATAGAGTCATGAGAGTGTACAAGGTGTATATAGGTGATGAGACGTGGAAAGATATTGGTGTAAGAATTCAAAGTAATCCTTGGAAGGAAAGAGATGGCCATGACCAAAAGCTGGCACTCAATTTCAGGCACAAGTGCAAAGGTTTTCTGTTTTAGGTAAGGGTGTCATGGAATGGAACAATTTACCAAGAAAGTTGATTAATAATTTAGCATACATATTGAAACAATTTAAAGTTGAAATTTGCAGAGGGCAAAAGTAGATGGGTACAGGAAAGGGGGAAATGGATGTGTAGGGAAATTGCACTGGAGTGTGTGCTCTATCCCAATTACATTTAATTAAATTAAATATTGATATGTGTACTGTTCTATATCACCAGGCTGTTACCACATGAGGTCATATGGAAAGTATGAAATCGATTCATTTACTTTCATTCATGCACTAATATGTAAAATTAACTTATCTCCAGCCACATGATTCATCCATGGAGCTACTGTTTTCAAAATAAAATAATATTTTTACTAGTGGAGCTGAATTCTTGGTGCAATTCTCACATTCCCAATAACTCCAAGGGTGATAAACTTACAGTAATAGTCTTACAAAGTATTTTTATGGGAGTAAGAAGGGGAAAAAATATCAGTGGAACTGACCACTTTGAGTGATATACAATTTTATATGTATATATGTTTTTATTCAGATCATCATCATCACAGTAACATACTACAATCATATGCTTTAACACCATATGTTTGTAACATTCATAAACTCTACACAAATATAAAAATATGTACATCTATACAGGTAGCATTGAAGGTTAATATAGTTTAATTAGAAACAACAATGAGCTTCAGGCAAGTCACTGAAACATTTGGCTAGCAATAAATAAAACAATCCTGGCACAATAAAAAGTACTATTTTCCATTTATTACATAAAATAATTGTTCCAGGTAAGAACTCTCATGTTTAATGTAAACTTTCTGTTGACTGGACACAGCAAAAAATAGATTGATAACACTATGGTCAGCAAGTGTATTTCAGTTACATATCATTATGAAGATGTAGATAGAGAATTCTATTATAAAACACTGAATTGTTCAATGATCAATTGGGCTTCTGAACATGAAGCAAGAGTCACTTGCAACAAATTCATTTTGTACTTATTGTATCCATTTAAAGAATTCAGTTTGCATATTGAATCCCACCCATAATGTGATGATTGTTTCGATTTACTATCTTTTAAAATCATAAAGATGTGGCCAATTTAAAGCCAGGTAAACAAAGGTAAAATATTTTTGAAAATATGCTGGCAATAAATATATATCTCTTATGATTAACAACTCTCACTGCAGTAGCATTTCATCTAAACCTTTTTTACTGTTTGTAACTTGCCAATTCCTATATCCAATTAAAATAAAGAACAGAAAATTATCAGAGAAATTTAGTGTAGCTTTCAGATTAATTGGAAAGAAATGTGTTGCCAGGCTTTTCCACTTCAAATCAATCACAATGATATTATTTACATGTGACTTGCCTTGTGGCTGAAGTTATAATCAAGTCTCTTAAAACACTAGTATCACAGACTTAGTTTCTTGTAGGATTATTCAACAACTTTGATGGAGAAGTATATAAGATTTTATTACAAACATTTCTCAGTATTAAGCTTAGGAACAGTCTATATTATTTGTCGGATGGTGCAGAGGAATAAAATCTTGATCCCATTCTTGCATCGGCGATGTTAAAAACCTTGAGTCCACATTATACTGGCTTGATAAAATTAACCAACTGCTGTTCCTGAGACCAACTTTTTCAGTCAACTAGTTCATACAAAACCATTTTGTCATATTTAGTCAATCTTCCCTTTTCTGCAGTTTCTGTGGTAGAGGTACTACTGTAGCATCAGTCCAACATGGAAATTGTTCACCTGAGGATGGTTACTAGAAGTAGCGTACTGATGGAGGTGGCAATTGTTGATGTGAGGTGGGTGGTGCCACTGTGACTATCATCCTCCTGCAGTTCCATGTGCTGGGAGGCTATCAACCTAGCCTCTGGCAGATCCATCTCATTACTGGAAGATGAGTAGGATGGCATCCAGCTGTTGCACTGGGGAAAACCGGCTGGTGTTGGTGGGAAGTCAGAGTGGTCACCCACTTTGAAGACCAGTGCCATGCCCACCTCTACATGGAACTCAATGTGGCAGTGGAACAGCCAGTAACCTGCAATAAAAACAGACATTCCAATCATACACGAGGTAAAAATATCAGATGATTGCAGGTTGGAAAATTTATAGTAACTAATTGGTTCTCTAAGGTTTTTGGCTGTCTATGAATATCTTTATGTAAAAACTGCACAGAATTTGAGTGTGTGTGTGTTTTAAATAATTTCTTCTCAAAAGTTGAGGACTTTTATTTAGGTACCTGTATAGTGAACAGGTTTAAGTTTTTTATGGTTCACTGAGGTTTTGTGGCAGACCACAAAGATGATTTTTTTTAACAAAAGTCCATGATCAATATTGTATGCAATAATTTCCAATAATCTAATGCTGTCACATCCTCTCATGTTAATATTTATGAACATCTTCAGTTTACTACTCTAAAACAGTTTTGTGTGAGTTCTGCATACAATTTCTATAATCAAATTTTGTGTAATAGAGTTATGTAAACTGGTTTTGTACTTTTGTAGAATTTCAAAAGAGAAAATTAGGAACAATTAAGAAATCATTTAGGATGATTAATGTAGTACACTCGCACAGTGGCATGTACTACATTTTATTTGAGCCAGCGTGAGAGACATTGTGTATATCGCTGAGCGGGGTGACAGGGAGTGTACAATGTTGCATCCCTGGAATTCCAAAGCTGTAAGGCCGTCACCCTCCCAAATCAGTGAGCATATATGACAAAAGAACACAATTTTAGTGAATTGAAAGCTTGTGGGATGTGACTTGAACAGCCAGTTGAAAATAAGTTAATATTTCAAAATACTTAAATGGTTATTACAGTTTTTTTATGTATCGACTATGCAGATTGACCTGAGAGATTCCACAGATGCATAGCAACACAGGTGGAGGGGAGACAAAGGACGGACTGGCTGGATTTGCGGAAACACGGCACTCCAGGACTCTCCATGGACTGGTGGAGGAAGAAAGACGGCGGACACAGCGGTCCACAGGGTGTGAGTGAAAGTGGTTTTTGTACTACAGGGAGAGTACCAGTGTATTGCGAGTGTGGCATTTTGTGGTTTCGGTGGCAGGGTGGATCTAGCCAACAAAAGACGGTAAATGCTCTGAACATGTTTTCTCTTGTTGTTCGTGAACACTGCATATCTGAAGGTTTTGATAAAACCCGTTGTGCCCCTTTGAGCTAACACTCTGCTCGAACAATAATTGAACTGAGGCTAGTCGGTGCAGCAACAATAAAAAAGTACTGTTTCTTTCGGGGGCTCATGTTTTGCATTTCTGATTCAATAAATGTCCTTTTTTTGTAATACATTAATTGAATATTTTGTAGGAATTATATCTGTATATTATGATTGCCATCTTGATTTTTTTTATTTTAATTTGAGAGTAAAATAGACCTGTCTATAATTTATTGTTTTCAAATAATCAAATGGTTTTATTATATTTCATTTTCAAAGAAGTCATTTTATCAATAAAATTCATAAGATTAATCCCAAAATACCGGAAGGTATTACATAATGGAAATCTGTGATTGTTGTGCTGGGATGACAGTAACCTAACACACCAATTTCTGCTGTTGACATATGGAAACTCACACCTAAAAAAAGTGACTACTCAAATTTTAAATTTTCCATTATATAGATAATTTTCTTACTTGATTGCCATTCCACATGGAATGTGTTTGGAGTTGATCCCAATAATCCTTCTAAGTCTTTTAATATAATGCTGTAACAACAACATTCACTGGAGCTGTAATACAACTCTATTGTGTAAGATTTATTTTCAACTTAAGTATAACACTAAAAGCCTTTTTTGTTTTGTTTTTAACTGGGCTAGGCTTTATGGCTCATTTATAAGGGCATTATAGCTGTAAGAAGATTATGGACAAAGTAGATGAAAGAATAAGCAAATATCTACTGTACGAACTATCCCGTAATTTGCCTGGAGTGATTTCAGGAAATCATAGCAAACTGAAATCTAAGTTACAAGACAGGATATAAACCCATTTACACTGCAGTTCTTCAGGATTTGGAAGACAAGACATTTCCTGATAGACTATGTATATCAGATAAAGCTACATTTCAACTCTCTGGTAAATGTAAGAATTTGTGGTTCTGACAATCCTTACTTTGTCATCGAACATGAAAGGTAGTCAATAAAACCGAACGTGTTTTACACTATTACTGTTAACAAAGTTTATGGACCTTCTTTTTTATGGAGAAAATTGCTGTAATTTTCTTTCTGGATCCGATTGAGAACTGGTTGTTTTCCAAACTTCAAAGATGCGAAAAATTTTATTTTGATTTATAACAGTGCTCCTCCTCAATTTTCACTGTGATATACGAAACTACCTGAATGAAACAATTCCATAACTGTATGGAAGAGGTGGGCACGAAGATCTTGTTCATGGGCGTAGTCAGGATTGGCTTTAGGGTGAGACAAAAACGAGGAAACTTAATAAAAAATACTTGTAGAAAATGGTTTTACTTGGGGAAAAAAATAATGAAATACTCATTTAAATACTATTCTCTACGGTTTTGGATGAATTTTTTTTTAAAAAAAATGTTTTTCAGTATTAAAAGTGGGAATTTTTATTTTCATATTTTTTGCTCTACTACTTGATGGAGCCATTGAGGGATCAACGGCGGGGCAAGTGCCCCAATCTGGATACGCCCATGATCTTGTTCCAATTCTGTGGCCTCCCAGGTTACCAGATCTTAACCCCTGCGATTTTTATATGTGGGAGAACGTAAAAGATAAGGTTTATGTACGACCTATGCCCAATAATCCTCAACAGCTTCAAAATCGAATTGTTTCAGCTATTAATTCGATAACTAGAGACTAATAAATATAGTCTTCTCGGGAGACTATATTTATTCTCAACGCCGAGAAAAACTTCGGTCTTATGTAACTAGAGACGAATTAATGCGTGCATGGCAAGAAATGACTAAGTTTTTGATGTTTGTCACGCAACAGATGTTTGTCATATGGAACGTATACAATAAAACTTTGAACCTTCATCTATCCAGTGATGTATGGAACACAATTGTATCTTTTATAGTTTGTGAGAGATAAAAATGCAAACTCTGTTCCCCCTTTATGTACTTTCAGATCTACTAATCCCCCCTGCAGACGAACAGCAATTTTGTAAGCTGACTGTGCAGTATACGGGAGCTGCTGTTGTACTCACCGGGATTGTCTGCGTGGACTCTGAGGACGACGAAGCCCCCGTCTGGCACGGTGACGGTGTCCTTGAGCGGCGGGTCGTGCAAGTTGCGCACTATGCCTCCCGCCTCGTCTAGCGCCTTCACCGCCTCCACAGTGGTGTTGCTTCCCAGTTTGCCCATCGCAACCACGTGGAAGGCGTGACCGTGCAGGTGGAAAGGATGGTTCGCATCGTACATATTACCTGCACAAAAGAAAAGGAAACTGACGTCAGACTAAGTTGACTAAGCCACTCAGGTTGACCAACAGTTACAGCACATCCGTATAAGGGGTAAGCGAATAGGGTTCAAGCGGCATAGTAATAAATTATGAACGTAAATAAACGAATTAAGAGCAGAGATAAATATCAAGTTAATAGCGGAGACCTTGAAGAAGAACCAATCATGTTTGTGAGACATACCGGCAGCTTTTCTATAGTTGACAAGGCGACTATCTGGAATGGCAGCTGTTTCGCTGCCTACAATATTGGTTCCGCAAAAAGATTAACAGAATAAACACTGCGGCGAAACATGCTGTATTCGCAAGTGGTTGATGACATTTATTTATGTCCATCGTTAGAGATACTGCCTTTTAATGCGGATGGCATTCAACATGCCCACAGAAAAAATGTTTTTAGAAAGAAGATATAACGTATAGACTACTACCAAGATCAGAATATGAGAAATTATTTTTTGCAAAGGCTTTCTTGCTGAAACGTAACCAAAGTCACATGCAACACGAAAAAATAGCGAAACGTAAAATTTTACAAAAATTTAGAAGATTTAAAGTGGACAGATTAAATTAATGACGAGGCAATACTGGACTATCTGGCAAAAACCGAACTGCTGGTGCGGCTTTACTGTCTGCTGAAAACAACTCATTAGTGTTCTAAGAATAAGTTAACGATGTACTTCCTGCTTCGTTTCGGAGATTCATTCAGAGAAATACGAAAATAGATGGTCAACAAGGGATGAGTAAGACAACAGATTCAGAACAATGTGGTATAATAATAATATAATTGATAAAATTATGATGGAGCGCACGCTACGGTGGCAATCTTCCTACACACCAATCCTCCTCCCTTTCTCCTCCAGCCCACCAATTTTTACTTTAAATTCTTTCAGTGTTTTCGGTAAATTTTAATCACTTTTCTTGGTAATTTATTCCAATCCCTTAAAAGAAATTTTTCCCACATCCTTATGCCTGAAATCAAGTGCCAGATTGTGATCATGGTCATCTTTACCCTTCCAAGCACCTCTCTTAATTTTTCCACTAATATGTTTCCACGCTTTATCAACAGTATAGGCCTTGTACATTCCCATGACTCTCTTCACCTTCCTTCTATCCTTGTACTATTTGCTTAAAGGTTAAAAATAAAAACATAGTGAACGAGATTCTAATAGTAAATAAAGGAGACCCGTTGAAAATTTCTTTTAGCTAGATTGGCATGATGGATATTAATGGAAGACACGTCTGTTAAAATAAAACCTTTGATGATAATTGGTTTTTAGTTCCCACTGAACGTGGTGGGTGAGCGGTTAACGTGCTGGCCTCTCATTAGGGAGGACGCAGGTTCGAATCCCCGTCTGGGCATCCAGATTTGAGCTTAGTGGTATCCACAAATCACTCCAGGCGAATGCCGGGATGCTTCCTTCAAAGAGCCATGACCGAATTCCTTCACATTCCTTGTCCCCAGTCCCATCTCACTTCTAATGACCTCGACGCCCACGAGACGTAAAGCCATAAGAAAAATAATAGTTCCACCAATTTGTATGGCTACTGGTCTAAGATGCCAAAATAAAGTGTTATATTCCAGTTTCAAATTGTTAAATAAGCTTTATTGTTGATTTTATGACAGTGTAAATACCATAAATGGAACTCGAAAGGGCAAATGATAGTTTTTTCCAAAATATTAAAATTACGTTGACACTATCTGATAATCGTGACTATTTTCGGAGTATTGCTCATAAAACGATTAAAAAACTTATTCCTCTGAAAGAGCGTGTTAAGTGCCTAACAATTTTCGAAGTTGTTCGAAATTACCTTGTATTACGATTCTAGGTGAGCTAAAACTTATTAAAAAAAAAAGAGGAGATTTTTCTTCACACATCATATGAGCGAATTTTTACAAATATAAGTAATTTATGAAATAAGGTAAAGTTCGTTCACGTTATGGTTATGTAATTTCCACTGATTGTTTCAGCCATTATTTACTATCTTCATTACGACACTTCGATACATCGAGCGAGATAAGCGAATCTGGTGGTCTATGGAAACCTCGTGCCATAAATGACCCATTATCTTTGCAGGAATTTTTGTTAAAAACATTAAAAATGAACTTAAGTCGAGAATCCACGTTTAGATTTAAGCCTCACCACCCTAATGTCATTACCTGGTTGCCAGTGACGGATCTACAATTTTTCCAAGCTGGGGCCAAAACCTGAGATTGCCACCACTCTCTCTGAAGTTGAGGCTCCGGAAAAGTAACACCATGAATTTGCCTCCGCCCGGAGCGAGTGCCCCGGTTTGACCCCTCCCCCTTTCGTATCACCCTAGATCCGGCACTTCCGGTTGCACTATCTAACGATAAAGCCACATTGCTGTTGACTTGGCCGCAAGTATTTATTGCTGCAAGAATTCCAGTTTGGAAATCTGGGAGAACAGAGAAAGCTATTTGCATTTCCGCATGCCAAACTATTCCGGCGAATGTCTAAGAAATGTGAGCTGGACCGCTCACACCTTTGTAATTCGTGATGTCGTCGAGACTTTGCACAACAAGTCAAGTCGAAGACCTTCTCTGACTGTTAGTTTAATGCTTCGTGAGGACGGACTCACCGATGTCGACGAGCACCATCTCGACGACGCTGCCGAGCGGCACCTTGAGCATGTGCAGACACTCGCAGTACCCCGTCTGGCAGTCGCGGCCAGCCAGCGTCGTCTCGTTGCACACGTCGCGCTCGTCCAGCTGGGAGAACTGGCTCAGCAGCGGGAACGGCTTCAGCTTCAGCGAGATGTGGTTCAGCTGCGGCGTGAACAGCCGCATGTTCGGGTCCGTCACTGCGGGGCATCAACAACAGTCAGCAACGCGTACTGTGTTCCATCATTAAGTGTTTTGGACCATATCACCTCATGTATGTACAATAAACAACTGGGATAACTGTTCTGCTTTTTATTATCGGCATGAATCGTTAGGAGATGCGTTACGAACAGAGATATTCTCTTGAGTATTGGTGGTAATGTCCTTAATTGTTATACGATTAAAAGTGACCACTTGGGTTTAGTAGGAATACAACGTCGATACATGAAACACTATTCTGAACGTCCAAATGTGAGTCTCATGCACATTGCACATGGGAATAACATTATATGTATTTAACATAGGTAACTGGCGAATCATTGATTTCAACTCCAGATCTGATTCCCCAGTTATGTTGAAAGTGCTTTACATGCATTTTCTGTGAATAGTCTGAAACGTCACAATCAGTCTTTTATATTGTTGTGGTATACATAGTGCTGAAATTTTCAGACAACCTAGGTATTAGAATTACTGTTGGAACAATTTGAAACCGTGGGATTTTTTAAAAATTGTCTCTTGGGAAATATTTGGATCAACTGTCAGTTATTTCACCAAATATAAAGCACAAATCTCCACCCCCTCTCATCAAGAATTTATGCGAATCATTCCCAAACATTGACACGAATAACAGATGAAAGGAACTTCAATACATTACATAACAGAACTTAAAACTAATTACTTTAAATTTTGTATCTGTTTATTTCGCTGAATATCATCCTCATAATAAAATAGTCAATCTCAGTAAATATACGAGAAGAACGCATTATTATCAACCTATCTTTATTATTGATGACTATTTATGAATATTGAAGATAAAATAAATCATTTTTCAACAAAATTCGTTTAGAAGCATGAAAATACAGCAGTTAAAACAACAGAAAATTTAAAAACGCTAATACATACAGTGCTTTAAAGATGAAGGCTTTCTTGCCTGGAAGAAATCCTAAACACCAATTTTTTCTTTATATCTACTGAATCCTGACAACAGAGTAGCAATGCAGGTCTTGTGGTCTCACCTTGGTCCATGTCGTAGAGGCCGCGCATGTGGAAATGTGGATTGTTGATGGCGTAAAAGTCATAAGCGAGATAGAAGGTTTGGTCTGGCTCCTGCTTCAAGCTGACGTCGTGAGTTGGAGTCCTCGCCGTGAGCTCGGACATCACCAGTGCTCCGGGCGTTCCAGGACCAACGTTCAGAGTGTTCACGGACTGCAAAACATAAAAAGGCAGCGATTACGACTATATCAGCAACTTGTTGCTTATAAGCCTGTAACTGTTACACGGGTAAAGTGAAATATAGTTACGAACTTCATCAGCTCAAAGAGATGAGTAAGTTAATGTTAAACGAAACAAGTTCACTCTAAAATGGCAGCAAAACATGGATCAAAATATTGAGAGTTCATGTTCATTCATAGCACTGACAATACATCTAAGTTCTTTTGTCCTATTGTTCGGCTTCATGGAGACAATCTGGAGAAAACATCATCTAGGTAAAGCAGAGTGCAATGACTGGACAAGGTTGCGAAAAAAACAAAAATCAAATGGGACTATAGTGCAGATGTCCCTGGAAGGCAGATTGTGCGAATTGTCACTACTGATGGGTCACAAATTTTCAGCCCTGAAGGTACTAAGATGCAGGTAGTAGCCGAGTCTCCTAACAACAACTGTCATGAAATGACGGAATCATAACTAGCTATTTACTATACCGGCTATCCCTTTAAATTAGGAAGCAGGGCTTCTGCAGTTATCTTTACCTCGACAGTTAAATGGTTCTACTCTGGCAATAGGAATTAATAACGTGTTTTCAACATTTTAAAACGATTATCGTTACAAAAAGGAAAAAATATACTACGAGTAGGCTGTGTAGATAGAGACTAAAAGCATTATTTTCAGAAAATAATAACAGCCTAATAATAACTGACTTAATCTTCATTTTAGTCTGCTTAGACCCTACGATTATCAGAAGTTGTGACAGTACTCTAAATGTTGCATACCCTGAGGATGTTCCCAAATGACGTATAAACTGCGAGCTACAACTTTAGGTTTCAAATAATTTTTACCACGACACAAAGGTTCTGGATTGAATCGGTGCGTAGCGACAAAGAAAGTGCAACAGTTCTGCATAACATCCCGTTAAAACCCAGCGAAAAATTGCCTATGGAATATATTTACAAATAGTTCTGCGTTGAATTTGTGTTACCCGAAAATATTTCGCGAAGGGATAGTTTCCAGTTCACTTCCTATCCATTCTTTCAGCTCACCAATCAGGATGTATAAAGTTTTAGTTTGAATTTCATATTCACATTGTATTCTGTTAACAATGCGTTTTTACTCATTGTATGCATTGACGCCAAAAAAAATAATAATTATTGAAAGAGACAATCTAATTTTATCTCGTAATCCAACAAAGGACGACATTAGAAGCAGTAACTCAGGGTGATTCTACAGAAGGTTCGTCTTAATAGAAGCCACAGTATTTTTTTATTTTTATTTTTTACGGTTTTGCGCCTCTTCGAAATTTACATCAGGAACTAGGAGGAATTCGCACACAGTATTTTAAAATAACCATCGCGGCACTCGCTTGAAGTTATTCCAGGAAATCATAGAATCCCGAAATCTGGATGGCCGGACGAAGTTTCCAACCGGCATCCTTCGGAATGTCAGGCCCGAGCGTGAGTGTCAGTGTCAGAGTGTTAATGATTAGGTAATGGGTGAACACTCACCAGCCCTGGCCTGATGGCGTTGTCCCAGGAGAGCTCTCCCCGCGGCAGATCGAGGTTCGACCCCTCATATCTCAGCACGGCAGCCTGGTGAACTTTGAAGAAATTCTCCCCGCAGTCCATGAGCCCACGGAAACGAATCCAGTAGCTCGACACAGCCGCGTTGGCCTCCAGCACGAAGTCCCACCGCTCGCCGGCATACGTCACTAGAGAGTCGGCTGAGAAGAGAACACCGGACGGGATAAGTAAGGTATTATAACAGTAGAAAAGTGAACAAACCCCTATGTGAAAATTCATTAAAATATTTTCTTTAAAAGTTGTTTACAAAAATCTTAACGTCATGAACAAATATCATGAGGAAAATTATAAGAACGAGTCAAAGGTGCTCGAAGGCTTCATTTTGAAAAATTGCAATTATTTGCCTTTTACGGTTTTGCATAGCAAGTAAAACGCATGGCAAAACCGTAAAAGGCAAGTGGATGCAATTTTTCAGAGTGAAAATTACTAGTGTAAAAAAGCATCCTCCGACACAGGGCAAACCCAACACGCTGTAAATTTAGATTGGAATAGAGAATGTAAAAGGCTGCATAAGGTGACTCACCTTTGACTGGCTTGATATCGTCTCCGTCGCTGCTGATCACCACCAGAGTGTGGTTGTCGACGGACAACTCTATTGGACAATTGAGGAAGCCGTTGTTGATCACGCGGAACCGGTAGCGTGTACCCTACAACAAGATATCAGCATTATGAAACATTTACTGTCTATGGCAGAAGATTAAGGTACCGAAAACATCACTGCTTATTCAGTTCCTTTTTGTGATCCGACAAAATCTATTAAGCTCTCACGAAGTAATGAACATCTGTTACTCCAGCAATGCTCCAATCACAAGATTTAATTCAAAGTGATAACCACTCAATGTTCTATTTGCCTTAAATAATAAAACAGTTAATGGAATTATATTTTTGAATGTTACAGGTGCCTATGGCAAGTAGTAACCATCTTTCCATCAATCATCTAACGTTTAAAGAACATTTCTTCGCATTTTTTCTTAGTCTTTAGAATCATTCACTTTGTTACGAATTTGTTGAAAGTAACTTGGAATTGCCTTAAATTTTAGAACCAATAACGTCACATATTTGGACGGTGATGGAGTTTCTAAATAATAGTGTCCTAACCACTACACACTTCGCAAAAGGAATAAAATACAGAACACAAGAAGTTACACGTTTCGCTGACAGGGGGCTACATAGACTTTCCTCTTTTAGGTTAAGTACGCCGGGTCTAACAAACTCAGTTTGTATTCGGGCAGGACACAAGTCCTTCC
Organism: Vandiemenella viatica; assembly: GCA_031002005.1. Classification (NCBI taxonomy): domain Eukaryota; kingdom Metazoa; phylum Arthropoda; class Insecta; order Orthoptera; family Morabidae; genus Vandiemenella; species Vandiemenella viatica. The sequence goes on along the minus strand of JARYHS010008074.1, from coordinate 332,459,531 downwards.
CCTTCCCTCCCTCATGGTTCACACTGGTCACCTGTGTACAGCAGTGGGCCTGTGACACATGATCTTTAGATGGCCGGAACGAGCCAAAAAATATCCCAAAGCGGAAGTCAATCCAACACTTCCGTGAGAATAATCTTTGATATGTGCTGTATTTCCGAATTTATGGGGACGATAAAGTAGCTCCCCATTAGCATTTGCCAGGTTATTACAATAAACCGCAATCGGAATGAGTTGGTTATACTCGTAGAGATTTGCAGTTGGAGCTGTACACACTGGGTTTACTGACTAGGACCATTCCCGAGTTAAGTGTATGGCAGTCACTGACATTGGCAATCAACTGAGTAATGATGCTCACCTGTCGGACGTCGAAGACTGGAGGCGGCGTGGCGCTGCCTTTGTCTTGGTGCTGGGAGATGGCTCCGCGGCCGTTGACCAGGATGGCGGTGGGCTTGTTGTCTCCGGCGGCGTGGTGGTGATTGGCGAACTTGTCGGCTCCCAGCGGTCTGCCCCAGTCGGCCAGCTGCAGCACGGGGCCCTCCTCGTCGTACAGCCGCGAGTGCGTGTCTACGGCCCTCGGCGTGCGCACCAGCAATGCGCCGTACAGACCGTCCGCGCGCTGGCACCCTGCACAACACATTACACAGTGCACTGTAAGTTAAAATAACATCTTCAGTGGGATTTACTACTCCATTATTTATCACATTTCAACACTATTTTTAATCGTTCGTGGGCCTTTATGTCTCTAGCATAGTGCACTGTAAGTTAAAATAACATCTACAGTAGAACTTACTATTCCATTATTTATCACGTTTCATGACTTTTTTTATCGTTCGTCGACCTCATTATATCCAGAAATAATTACATAATGGATCTCAGATGGAAGGGAAATCAGCCATGGCCTATCATCTAATAAGTGATAATTTTTTAGCTGATCGTTTAATTTAAATTCACCTCGGTCCAAAACAACTGCTCTGATGTATTAAGATGACATAACGGAATTTTTATCATATTTCGAAAGTGTAGTAGGTATGAGAAGCAATGTGAATACTTCTACCTTACAAAATGGCGTAATGCCATATACATATATAAATCATTTTTTCTATTTTCTCATACAACTTCTCTTTTACGTTATCTCATGGAGACGAAAATAATATTTAAGTCACACTTGGCACATTAATATATTTAACTTCACTTTTATACAAATATTAAGCGGATTTTGTAGTTAAAAAAGGCATGCATTTTTTAAAATAATAGTTGCGGATCTATCGAATATTGAATTTGATGAAAATCTTTAAATTATTGTTAAATAGTTTATTATTGTTAATTATTGTTAAATAAATTATTGTTTAATAAATGTCAAATTAAGCTTATTTCAACTCCATAGACGTAAAACATTAGGAACAACAGTTAATTAAAAGCCAAAGGTAAATGCAAAAACGAATAAACGTAGTGCAACATATTTTCACTTCATTAGTTTTTAATCAGTGTATAAATTTCTTCTTACTGAAAACAGCTTAGTTGATACTACCTAGTATATTGCTACTAACAGGACTGCAATGAAATGGCCCGCAACCAGCCAAGCTGAAATGCTGAACGTGCTGCATAACTCTCAGGGATACAGCCCTAGCTCATTTCTCTTCAGTCAGACTTGTTGCAAAGTACGTCTCGTCGATATAATGGCCATACGAACAAATATCTGTATGGAAACGTATTTGTACAGTTTTGAACCCTTTCGGGATTTTTCCATTAAATTCTAGGAGATTTTATTGCGTTTATCAAGCCAAACTGATATGGATTTCTGAGAAACACTGTTACAGTATTAACATACTCCTTATAATTGAAAATAAACTACATAATTTATTTGATATTCATCATGAATTTAGATCGGTTTTATATTTATTAAAAAAGCTATTTGTCTCTAGTCTGTGATATATGAACAGAATTTAAACGCTACTTGTGAAGACTATCCCAAAATAATGTGAGATGCGTTACCTGTGTGCGAGTGCCAGAAGTGTGTTCCGGCAGTGTTGGCGACGAAGCGGTATCTGAAGGTGGACGCTGGTCCTATGGGACACTGCGTCACGAAGGGCACGCCGTCCATGTGTGGAGAACCCTTCTGGTACTGGCCGTGCCAGTGAACGCTCGTCGTCTCTTCCGTCATCAGGTTCTCCACGTCCACCTGCACCGTATCACCCAAGCACACCTGCAGGAAAAGATAAGGGTAACCAAACAACGCTCCATCATTGAAATGACAGTTCGAAATTGAAAACGTCCCTAATGAAGCCGTCACATAATGACTATAGCTAAATTTCTTTTGCCATCCAGTTAACGTAAAGCTCCAAGAATAATCTAAAGACTAAGTTACGTTTTTATCCTTTATGATTTGAGATTAATTTATATATTATATTATTTATATATTATGTAACTTCTTCTACCATGGTAAAGAGATACTAATCATATAGTAATAGCGCAATACACTTCCTCGAACTCAAGGTATTGCGATTCGTTTTTCTGAAGGCTGAATATATAATTACTTAATTTGTGTCCCACACTGCATTCAGTTTAAAGTGATGAAAGCAATCAGGAGTTCCATAACAGATTCTGCAATGCGCAATGGGCAACATTTCAATATTCTGTAATACAGACACGACCTCATAGAAGGGGACGCCGAACAGAGGATTTATGACGACGGGGGAACAGATAAATAGCAATATGCGAAACGTCGATGAAAAGAGACTTCAATAAAATTTCGTGACGAACAGGTTCGAAATGAAATGCTGTATGATGAAACCTTGAAAATAAGTTTAAATATAGTTATGGAATATGTTTAAAAATTCGGGTGCATTTTAACGTAAACTGCTACACTTTTCCCGCACACATATCTGCGGACGAGTGTTAACATTCTAATTGAAATGTTATTTTTTTAAATTATTCACGAAGAATTGCTAAACAAAGCCAATTTCTCAAAGGATATAAAAAGAAAATAATTATTGAATATCCAAAAATTTGATTTCTGAGGCGGAGAAACTGCCGGTGAGTCGGCCAGGGCAGATGATGTTGCACATGAAGAAGACGGCAAAGCCAGGCGTCAAAGTATCCAGTTTTCATAGCACATTGCGCATATTTAGGCTTCATTAGAAACATGATTGTAAAGTCTCCCTTCTTACATCGAAGTTCTTTTCATATCTATTAAGACTGGTTGAAACTTAAGGAGTTCTAACAAGTACGAGACTGAAAAGTTTAATTTGTTATACATCATTTGTAAATAAGATTTATCATTTTATCATTTAAACATTTGGTTATGATTGTGATTCCAATGCGTGCTCCTCGTTCACAGTTTGTATGTATGTTCGTTTGGCCAACTAGGTCAACGTTAAGCCTTCGTGTGGCTTGAATTTGCTTTGAAAGTGTACACATTCGTGTTAAAACTAGCGTTGTTAGCCCTAGACAGGACCTACGCTTTAACGTGGAATCCGAATTACTGAAGCGTTGTTTCGTACTTCGCATTACACTTATCAATATCCCCACCGAGAGAGGGATTCGAACGGCGACATTTCAATCTCCATTCAGACGCCTCACCCACTGGGTCACCAGACCGATGTTTGCAGTTTAATATAAACTGCTTATATATTTTTACTGAGTCATTGTGTGAATGACTAAGGCTTAGGAACAATGATTATACTCATATCAATAATAGAATCCCCTTCCGGAATTTAACAATCTATACAGCGTTGAGGGTAAGTATGCTATCTATATTAATTAGATTAGGTGAGTGTATCTCCTACTTTTAACGTAATTGATATCAGCAGATCTGTTACACAACAACTTTGCCGATGTTTGGCAAATCTCTGTCATACCTTCCAGCAATGTGTCTGGTACATTTTAATCATCGCCCCAAAGACGTTCAACTAAATAACAACCATGCTGATTATGTCATTGCGATGAATAAATACAAAACAAAAAACCGAGTAAGAGAGGCTGGCGAGTACTCACGTTGACTGTGGGACCTGGCATCTGCCTGTTGGCGACGATGATGGGCCTCTCGACGCCGTCTGCAGGCACGCAGTGCGGGAGGTCGCAGTGGGAGGCGTTCCGCGGGCAGCCGAAGCACGCCTTGCTCATCGTGTGGTACCACTCCACGCGGAACCTGAACTTGCAGACACGGGGTGGCGCACCCAGCTCGCACGCTCTCGAGCAGTCGTCAGACCCCACCGCCACCTCGTTGTCCTCGTCTGACAGCCCGTGTTCGTAGTAGGTCGAATCCAAATGCCTCCCGGATTTCACATCACTGTCGAGGGAGACGACTTCGGTGTGTCCACTGACGGAGCTGTGTCCGGTCGATCTCTGGGAGGTGACGCTGGATTCTGTCATTTCCTCCTTTGTGTCATTCACCTCAGTAATACGCAGCGTATCTGACCCGGAAATATCTTCATCAGCTATAATTACCAGTTCGGTTGTAGTTGGGAAATTTTCAGCGCTGACATCAGTAGTCTCGTCTCTATAATCTTGCGTTAACCCAGCGCCGTCACGGTCAGAATCATTGTAACGTAAAGATGCCATTTCTGTTGTTTCCGTATTTTCTGATAACATCCATTCTTCACCACCTGCTGCAGCAGAACTGGTTGCTGACTCAGATTGTTGATACTGCCCGTGGAATACATCCTCTTTCGAAACCTTACGTTGGCTATTGGACTCGACCCTAGTTATATCGTTCCCCGACTTCTCAAAGACCACCGTGGGAGATACCGCCGTTACAAAATCTACGATGTTCATTTCAGTTGAACGAAAATAAGACGCATCGGATGATACATCTGAACTTTCAGTACTCAACTTTACTAATTCTCCCTCTTTCAAGAGTGGAATCAGCGTAGCCGCAATAACTGTGGTGGTATTTTCTTCGCTTGGTGAAGTTTTCTGTGCTACACTGTTGGCAACAGTGTATATCGTATCATTCCAGCGATATGGAAAAGTGTTCAATCCCGTCCTTGCGATCTTCATTACGACCTCCTGGTACCCAATCACTGGATCATTCGTAACTGAAATCTTTTTAGAAGTTCCCATGTTGTCGGCATACGCGATATTGGCGGATCCGGAATCGACTACAGATCTCTTGTAGCTTCCTGACGAAGCTGAGATATCAATAGCAGAGGGGGCCTGTTCGGCCGCACTGTACGCGAATGCATCCCTGTGTTCCAGCGTGTCGGCGGTCACCGTCGCAGGGACTGAAAAAAAAAGAAAAAAGGGCATCACAAATAGAATTAATATACAAGATAATGTACTGCACGAATGATGTAGATGGGTTAGATATGGTATATCAAGCGCTTTATTCAATAGTATACCAAGATAAGGAATTTATCTTTGTTGCGGGAATTGAACATGACAATATATTAAACGTGGAAGAAGCTTTTACTTGGAATATAGGAAATAGTGGCCTAGTAGTGGAAGAATTCCAAATGTGAATATATTCATTTAGAGTTGCTACTTCAGCCATGTGCTGAAGCAACTAATTTCACCACACTTGTTCTGATAAGAACTGTGTGTCAAGACTAGAATAGCCACAACTAATCTGATACTTATATTTCTCATTTGCTCCAGTAAGAACTCAAAATAAAATATTTTGATTTTATTTGAAAGTACTGTATATTTTTCTAGTGAGATACTGTACTACAATATTGAGAGACAGACATAATAGAACTTTTATGTTTACCTTTAAGAACGGCAGCTTCGGCAACTAGCATGCAGCTCAGCAGAAGCGCCGCAACGATGAAGAGAGTTCGGCGGTCCATGCTCTAGCTCTGTCTGAAACAAAGGAAATGAAACGAAATGTAGAAAACTGTAAAGTCATCTTCTCTACTCAATGAGGATCAGCCCAATCTGAAAAAAAAGAATTCTGATCTTTGAGATCAAACCACATCTGGTAAAATTGACACTTAGTCTCAAATACAACAATTAGTAATGTAACAGAATTCTAATAAAACTTGGCCAGCGTTAGAAAAGCGAGACTGGGGTCTAGAAAAATTAAAAATCCGGATTTGTGACATGTGCCTGTTTCCTCAGCGGTAGTTTGGAAAAAAAAAAAAAAAAAAAAAAAAAAATGTTACGGAATCAAAACCCATGTGGTTGGTTTTTTTTTTTTTTTTTTTTAAATATGGCCTTTGGTCTTTGCGACAATTTAGCCAGCTGCAATTTGTTTTGTACCAACTGTTGTATCAGGCTTTCATCAGGATATTGTGGACACTACAGTGAGGTCACCACAAGACGAACACAACACTTCATTAAAACCACCCATGTCCGAGGCCGGACTCGAACCGGTGGCCCTTGGAATGCGAGGCCAGCGTGCTAGCCCCTACACTGCCAGGGCCGGCCATGTGGTCGGTTCTGTACGAAAGAGTTAGCATGTTGTAGTTAAACTGGGCTGTCCTTGTCCTCCTTCAACGAATCAGTCAGCGAACCTGCAAATACGCTTTTCCTCTCTCAGATTTCTCTTCTTTGATTACGGTGTGCAGACAAATATTTATTACACAAGAGCACATTTGTTCTTCATTAAAATTTGGAGCTACTACTACAAAACATCCCTTTGATCAATTTTATTGCATTGATCAACATGTTCCG
>JARYHS010008074.1:332422145-332451919 GCA_031002005.1 Vandiemenella viatica | reverse complement strand
TTTATTTCCTTTAATGTTCTCTGGAAGAATTTGTAGTATCAGATTTTCTTGTTTAATTTGCTACAAAGAAACGTGAAACGATCATCATCATCAGCAGCAGCAGCAAATTCAATCATTAAATGGTATGGCCTCTTAAGAGTTAGGAGTTCACATAGAGCCTGAGCAGTAGAAAGATCTCGGGTGATCCTCTGCCAGTTGGCTCCAACTACCCAGCGTATGTCCTTGTCTCAACAGTCTGGTCGGATTCCTCCTGGTCTCTGATGTCCTCTTGGGCTCCACTCCAACACTGCTTTTGTTCATCTTTCATCCGATCAACATGGTGGGGCCACTGCCACTTCAAGGATGCTGACTTCTCTAAAACGTCTTTGATTCCTGTTACTGATCTAATGTCGGTTCCTCTATTCCTATTTTTTTTTTTTTTTTTTTTTTTTTTTGTTCTTGTTAAACGCAACATTGATCTTTCCATAACTCGTTGTGCTGTTCTAACTTTTCCTTTCACAAATTCGTTAGTGTCCAGGTATCACAGCCGTAATTCAGCGGCGCTAATGACCTCGATGTCGACGCGCCCTAAAACAACAACAACGTAATTCAGCACAGAAAGAATGCATTTGTAGTAAACTATTTGCTTAAAATTTTTGGTCATTTGAAGATACAGAATGGCTCCCAAAAGCTTGTTATCCCAGCTTGATGCGACGGATAATTTCAGATCTTACATCTCTTCTCATATCTACGAGCTGGCCAAGATGAATGCATTCGTCGATATTTTCTAAAGATGTATTGTCTAGTTGTGCATTTCCCTCAGTGGCCCCATTTGTTAAACATAACTTTTGTTTTTCAAAGGTTCATGTTGAGTCCAAGTGCTTTGCACTCAGAGTCAAGATCCGTAACTAATGTTTGCAGTTCGTCAGTGTCATTAGCCACAAGCGTAATGTCATCAAGAAATCTAAAGTTGTTCAGTCTTCTGCCATTTGATTCCAATTTATTTTTCTGAACATTGTAGCTCTGACATTAATAATCTGCAAGACAGCTGAAAATAATTTCGGAGAGATGGGATCACCTTGCTTGACAACTCTTTCGAAACGGAAATCAGTAGCTGGTTCCATGATGCTGACAAAGACATACGAGATACCATAGATGTTATATGAAGCTATATGTGTGAAAATTATACAAAAAGAAATTAGTATTAATGATCGTAGCCTGTGAAAGGTACAAACAAGTGGTGGATTTCTTTCAGCTAGATATATATAAATAGATCCGAAGTCTTTCTCTACACCTATTACGACACATTTTAATACTTTTTCTTTAAAAACATCCGCTTGAATGATCTTAACCTGGTTTTGTTCACATGAACAAATATTGAAGACTCTATGGATTAAAATAATGCAATTTCATTATACGTTTGGTTTACAGACATAAGTATTGATGCTTTTGATCTATTACGGCTACGCTTTCTCAGTTTTAACAAAGAAAGTTCAGACACCAAAACCTTTCTGCGACTTGCTCATTCTTTACTACGACTGCCGAGCGGTGCTCAAGGTTACAGGAAACGGTGGTAATGTCGCGCCACATAATCGAGTGCAAACACTGTACTTAATTTTGTAAGAGACTCCAGTCTTTTAGAAACAAGTTTTAAATGCATATTGCTTCCCAAGCCAAATCGGCGAGAAGGGCGGTCATGACACTTCGCACAAAATGTTTTAGAATGTTTACCTTTTTGGCTGTCAACAGTGAGTAAAAAAAAAATAAATGTTTTCGGCGAATCTCTAGAGGTAGAGTGATTCCAGATCTAATGATGTACGGTGTACTGACAAAAGGGTATTTACTGTAATAAATTTATGTTTCATGATTTTAAGTAATTTTTACGTTTTATGTTTTCAAGCTTCTGACAGAATTATTTTATCAAACACATTAACTAATGTTGTAGAATTAATCTGATATAAGTGCATTTTGTTCATAATCTTCCATTTAATATCCTTACAAACCTGTAGGGTGGCCGATTAATGCTCGAGCCTGATATTCGTGATGAATCTTATTCGATCTCAGGCCCGGCAATTTTGATTTTAATTTCGTATTGTTTCTCTCAATCACTCCAGGAAAATTCATGGTTGTTTCTTTCAAAACGGCTAGAGTCGAATTACTCCTCGACTTATGCTACCCTTTCTCTCCCGCCTTTAATAACCACGGCGTCGACTAGCCATAAAGTTCTTTAAAAAATTTTAAATGATGATCTGGTGAAAGCAGATTAAATATGGAAAGAAAGATATGACTTACGTTTATAATTTTTTATTACCTTCAATAAATGATAATTGAGAAGTTCACTTCCATCTAAATTTACAAGAAAAATCTACTCGTTACTTGGAACCGCGGGTTGTAAGGCGAAGTGACATGACTTAAATATTATAATAGGGACTTGAGTTTTTTTCCCCTGGCTTTGAGTAATTTCTTTCAGCCGAGTAATAATAGCTTAGTTGGTTGCGAAACGGCTTTGACTTAATGTCTTTGACATAAAACAGAAACATATGTTTTGGTTATTCTTCTTCTGTGTTGGATTTTGGCGATTTAAGTCATACGTTCACGAATTCTTTGTATCAGGAATTTAAATGCTGTATTTATAATGCTTCGTCAGTTTTTACACATCGCAAGACGAATTCAGTACCTAATCTAAGCCTGGTAGCAATCCAGCTAGAAACCAAACGCCTGTCGATAAAACCAAACACATGTGATAACCAGAAATATGGAAGTAACATTTCCTGCGGTTAAAGATTACAATTTTATTTACAAAAAGAGTCGAATGGTTGATGCCTAGATGATTAAAATAGTCATACGGACCAATGATAGAAGCCATTCGTACGTATGAAAAGACGTCAGTTTCCTAATTTCGACGTCTTGTCGACACAGATGGTCGTCAAAGGAAGATTTTGCTTCAACGGGCAAAAACCTTTACTTCGTTATTGTATCTTCCAAAAAAGCTTTTTGAGAAGTAAGTGCACAACGTTTTTAGAATTCTCCGAGATGATTATGATAAAACGTCTAAAAACCGTAATTACGCTGGGCGATAGTTCAGAATTTATTTTCTTACATGATCTAGAAATTTTTCAGAGATGTTAGCTATAAGCCCGTGAATTTTCTTTAAAGAATGTTTAATAACACTAAAAATTTAAGAACAAAAGTAATGATTCGTTACTATGCAAGTGTCGTAAACTACTGTTTTGAGTGCATTTACGATTATTAAAATAATCAAACATACTTCTAACTCAGTAAACATGAGAAATGTGAGGCAAGTTAATTTTACATTATAAAATTTGTATCGGACCCTGTAAGATCCCCCTCTTCCTTTATTTAGGTTTAGGTAAATGTAATCTGCCCGTCTTCAAGCTGTAATCTAAGCTGCTGAAACCGGCTGATTATTTCCATTCACAGTTCAGAAACAAACAAATAATAAATATCTAGACAATGAATTCTTTGAAGTAACACTCGAAAAAACACTTTTATTTATATTCACAAGGGTCAAAACACACTTCTTACATTCCTTTTTACTCAACAACTTACCAGATATATTTTATTCTCATCCATACCCTTGCCATATTCTCTTTGCCTTTTCGTCCAAAGATATACATTATTACAGATAATCATTGTCCATAGATATTCTGGTACTTAAATTATGCGTTTATCTTTATCATTTTTTCATAATAATTTAACACATTTTTATGCACAATACAAGCAAGACTAATATTTAATTAACTTTTAACAAAAATTATTCATAAAAATTAAAGTGTAAGGGACTTGTCACCTTACATATCCCCCCCGCTACTTGTCATCAAAATTTTCCCCACAAATTTTGTTGATCTCTTTCTCTTAGTTCACAATATTTACATTCACTCTCTGCAACTTTCATCCTCTCATTCACTCGATGTACAGTTTCAAATCTTTCAGGTTCCTTAAACCTAACACTTTTCCAGATTTAGGGTACTGGAGATAGTATGCATGTTGATGAGGTCTCCCCACAATTTTATACGGTCCTTCATATTCATCAAAAAAATTTCTTAATTTCCGCATTTATACTACTAGATCGCTCATGAGTCCTCACCAATACTAGCTCCCCTACTTCGAACTCCTTTTTCCTAGAACGTCGGTCCTTCATCTTCACTTTTCCTCTTGTTGCGTCCTCTTCCTCTCTGTATGTCGATCCTTTGTCCTTCATCTTCACTTTTCCTCTTGTTGCTTCCTCTTCTTCCACCTTTCGGTAACTTAGCTCTTTGTTCTTCCTCATCAATTTGATTGCTTCACTATCTTTGCCTCTTCCTGGTCCTTCCTTCCTTATTAGGAAACATTTCAGTTCTCTTTCTTCATCCTTGTCACTATCGACTACACTTTTTTAAATCTTCGTTAAAGTTTTTCTCCCTCTTCCATACTATAATATTCATTGAATTCTTCTTCGTCTCCATACTCTTCATCGTCTATCGTCTGTTTCCTCATCTTCCTCTTCTCTTAGCTCTTTGTAATTTTCATCCTCATTTACCAAGATATTGATTCCATATCCTTCATCCCCTATCAACTCGTCAATACTCTTCTGGTCCTTGTTCGTCCAATAATCCATTTCTGCTAAACCAATCACCTCACTTCCTTCCATTGCCTCATTTTCAACCTTGTCGAATCGTTCACTTTCCACAATTTGTTCTAAACACCTCCACCATTTTAACGGACCTTTGTCTTCCACCGTTACTTCTTGCTTTTTTCCCACTTCTAACCGTTTTCCGAGGTCTTCCTTATCTTCTTCTTCTACCGTTTCCACTCCTAATTTTTCCTTACAAGCTCTTCTTGCTTGGTTTACCCATTCATCTACTTCATCAATCATCAGTGTTTTATCCATTAATGGCTTCCTTTCTTCATTATTTCTGATTTGATTGTCGCTCTCTACTGACGTTTTCTGATTGCTCTCCTCTCTCTCTATTCTTTGGAAATGTTTTGCAACATCTTCTAGAACGGTCTTCCTATGTTTTACTGCTTCTTCTTTGTTTACTCTCATGAACATACATCTACATTCTTTAAAATTTCTTGGTCCTCTTCTTTCATCGGCCTGGGAACGGACCTCTTCACAAGCCCTTTCTAATTTCCCTGGTTGCATTTTTCGTCACTCTGCTTTCCGCTTTCTACTCGCTCCATCCCTCTACTTCCATTGTTGAAAGCTTTCCATTCTCTAGCTTTTCGATCGCTCCATTGTTTATATTGTGTAGGCTTTCCTTTCCATTCTTGTGCCGGTCTCGCATCTCTACCATCTCTCTTTCCATCCTTTTCCCGATATACTTGTCCCGATTGCTCTTTTCCACCATACGAACTTCCGGTAAAATTTTGATCTCTCACACTCCTATCGTCCCATTTGTCTATCTTGTCCACTCCTTCTAAAAATTCTTGGAGATTATTCCATCGCGTAAGCAACATCCTTTCCTGCACCCAACGCGGCATCTTTTTCTCCAAAATTTCTATTTTCTCGTCTTCTTCTATTGGGTTTGACAAGTATTTCAGTCCTTTCATCAATTTTCGCAATATTCGCGAAGGCTACCAAATTGGCGTTTGTATGGACAACTGTTCCTAAATTCTTGTTTCACACGTCTCTGCCTTTCCCCGACCAGTACCTCTTCAAAAAACTTCGCAGAAATTCTCCGTAGCTAATACTGCTCTCCGCTACTCCACACGACCATTCCAATGCTTCGTCTTTCATCATCATCTTTACATATCTAATTTTTTCCTCATCACTCCAGTGTTTCGGTAGTGCGTTTCTGTAAATCTCTACAAAAATGTGCGGATGAATCTCGCCCCCTGGAACAAAACTTACTTCCGGTAGTTTTAGTTGACCAGACGGTACTAAATTGTTGCCGGCACAGCATTCGATTTTGTTTTGTATCACGTCAACTCGCTGATTCACCTCTATCCATTGTTGTTCAACTGCCTTTTTGCAACACATGACCTCACCTTGAACTTGCCAAAATTCCTTTTTAATCCCTGAAAATTCATTCTTCAACTTATTTTGCTCATCGCATACCAGCCTCATTGCCTCTTCACGATTCTCTTCTTCCTTAACAATGCGCTCCTCCACATTGTCTAGCTTAATATAGATATTTTCCTTTTCATTTTTCCATTGATTAAATTCTTGTTCCATTCTTTGTCGGTTTTGTGTAATTAATTCTTGCATTTTCTCCATCTGTCGTAGTGTTAACTTTTCAAACTTCTGTTGATTTTGTTGTAATTCTCGTCTTAAATCTTGTTGGTTCTGTAGCAGGGTTTGTTTTAATTCTTGCATATTCATTATCTGTTGTTGATTTGTTTCTTCAGATCTCTGTTGGTTCTGCTTTAATTCCTGTTGGCTCTGTAATATTTTTGCTAGTATCATTTCCAAAGAATAATCTTCTTCTCGGTCAAATTTCTTTTGAGTTACGCTAGCTGGAGATAACTCATGAACTTTTTGAATACTAACATCACACACTGACTGATCTGAATACGCGCAACCCGAATCCAAACTGTTATTTAAATTTCCAGAAACCTTAACCTGCTCACTATTTTCGCCTCCCGTCTCATTAAATGAACTCTCGGAATCTACCACTAAATTTTTGTTTTCCATTTTACACACAAAATTTCACACAAGGATAAATCCTCACACCAATTATTTCAACCCCATAAAAAATTTTATGAGAGTAAATACAGACTGGAGAAAAGAAAGTCTTCAACGAGGTGACAATGAATTTTACAACGCAGTAGATCGACTCAGAATTAGAGACACAAAAAACTTTCATCAACATACATATTATCTTTACAAAAATTATTTTCACAAAACACATTCAAAATATCAGTTTTTAACTACAGCAAATTTACTTCCACAATTTGTCAAAGATACTATTCTTTCTCGTTAACTTCTCGTGCATGCATTATACATTGAGATGAATTTCTTTCCCAGCATTTTAACTGTTATATTCCTGCTTGTTATTTTACTACTATACAGTATTATTCCCTCTACTGCAATTTACTTTTACTATTATTTTTATTTAAAGCAAGTTCCTTTCGGCAAACAGTCACAGATAATATCTAGTTCGTTAACACCATATCTTGAAGTTTACTCTTACTATTTTCAGTAATTTACGCGGCTATGAGTATCTTCAAATTTTTAAACAATTACCATATCTCTTCAAATAGCTTCTCAGATTTACATCTGCATTTATTTATTGGCTCCACGTCAATACGTCGGAACCTACAAATATTGCCCTATCGGTATGAAATTTGGCACACACATTCCTTAGGCTATAATATTTGATTTAAAGTGTATAACGTAAACTTCGAATAAGTAGAAATGAAGAAAAATCCCTCGAAATGTGGGTAGATGCATACATGTTATTACGCAAGTAATTCACGTTACTAGCTGTTGACATTAATTCCACGTGTTTTTAAGTCTTCATTATTGAATAAAAACTGCTTTCCACATGCAAATTGCAGATACGTAATAAGTAGAAAATCATGTAACATTTACAATTTATCCGTGCGGGCTGACATATTGTTTTTCAGTGCTAAGATATATTGCATGGCAGCCTACCTTACAGGGAAAAACATGGCGTCTACCGTAACGAATGTTTGATACACAGCATTTAAGTTGGTTTAATCTTTTGCTAATAACAGTTGTGGTTAGGTTTAAATGCAGCCTGGACCAAGAATTAAGAGTAAAAATACACAGAATAAATATCGACATGTAATAACGTGTATTTCTTGCGTAATAACATATATGCATCTACCCACATTTCAAGTGATTTTACCTTATTTCCACACACTCCAAGCCTACGTTATACACTTTTAGTCTAATATTATCGCCTAAGGAATGTGTGTACCAAATTTCAGACCGATATGACAATTTTTGTAGGTTCCGACATATTGACGTGTTACCGAATTATTGTCTAGATATTTATTATTTGTTTGTTTCTGAACTGTGAATGGAAATAATCAGCCGGTTTCAGCAGCTTAGATTACAGCTTGAAGACGGGCAGATTACATTTACCTAAACCTAAAAAAGGAAGAGGGGATCTTACAAGTGGCTGACCGTAAAAGGACACAGAACTAAAAAACTTTAGTTCGGTAAGGAAAGAGCCTGGCAAATCTTCGGAGAAGAGAAAGAAAAAGGTAAGACAGAAAATACATTTTAATAACGTATTGACGTGGAGCCATGAATTCTTTGAAGTAACACTCGAAAAAACACTTTTATTTATATTCACAAGGGTCAAAACACACTTCTTACATTCCTTTTTACTCAACAACTTACCAGATATATTTTATTCTCATCCATACCCTTGCCATATTCTCTTTTGTCTTTTCGTCCAAAGATATACATTATTACAGATAATCATTGTCCATAGATATTCTGGTACTTAAATTATGCGTTTATCTTTATCATTTTTTCATAATAATTTAACACATTTTTATGCACAATACAAGCAAGACTAATATTTAATTAACTTTTAACAAAAATTATTCATAAAAATTAAAGTGTAAGGGACTTGTCACCTTACAACCCACAAACTCCATCATAAAGACTAGCTCGATATATGCAAGTAACCCAGTTCGTTGCAATGTCCTCAATTCACAAGACCTCTTCTTCAGCTATATTAAATAATCTTCTGCTGACACCAGTGACTATTTATTGAGATACGAATTCATCCCTGAATGACGATGAAATGATAACATTTGAATATTTGAGAAGTTCGTTCATTGTGTTCCAAACACAGAAAACACTACGTCTCCAAAACAGTTCTTTACATCTGTACTGTTGCAATCCTCTCTAACCAAGCATGTCAGCATCCAGATCCTTTCATCAGCACCCCTGCTAACCACTTAGTCTTCCTATCTTCGAGCAAGATGATCCCTCTCTCCCACCGGCACATAATTTCTTTCTTGTATGCTAAAATTAATCCGCTAATCTTCCGTTAAGGCAGGCCTGATCCTCACTTCATTAACCACAAAGCATCACCATCACTTTCCGTTAAGTGTCTGGACCGGACGGCAGCCATCGAGTCTACATAAAGCTCATAGCTGTTATGTTCTATGGGAGGGAGACTTCCTGCCTGTTGAGACCCGCATGCCAAACAGAGTGGGCAGCCATGGTTCCTCATAAAAACTAACGAAAAAAGTCAAAATTATTTCGGTTGGATGCATTTCTACACTGTTTTCCGACCGATGTAAATTGTACAAATGAAAATAAAATTTTAACAGAGTTGATATTAACTCTGTCGAAAGTACACATTTTTACGACAGTAACTTAAAATTGGACGTTAGGAACTCACTCCGCGTGCAGACATTTAACAGGCGAGTGCGTTGACGGCTAGACAACTCTCTTATGTTGAAGTTAGCAAAAATAGAACTTCAGTAGAGTTTCTAGAAAACTATTAATTTCCGGACCATACACACACTAAAGTCAATTTCTTGTTTCCTAATTCTTTGTCGATGCGGCTCAGTCTGAACGGCATAAATTACTTGTTATTTTCCTCTGCTGTCTTTAAGTTCGTGAGTTGCTTCCCCTTGCCTCCTTCCAAGATCGAAGTGTGCTTACGTGTTTTTATTGTTTTGTGTGGATGACCTTGATGTATGTAATTTGTTGTCACTGAGTGAAAGATGGACTTTTACTTATGGCTTTACGCCTCGTCGAAGTCGAGGTCATTAGAGACGGGATTGGACTGGGGACAAGGAACGGGAAGGAATTCGGCCATGGCCTTTTGGAAGGAAACATCCAGGCTTTCGCCTGGAGTGATTTAGGAAATTCATGGAAAATCCAAATCTGAATTCCACGACGGGAATTCGAACCAGCGTCCTCCAGAATGCGAGGCCAGAGCGTTAATCACTCAGCCACCACGCTCGGTTTGTGAAAGATGGAAGACTCGTGATGGTAAAACCCAGAGCAGACCCACACACCAAAGGGGCCGCCGGGCATAACGACCCCATCCGAGAGGCGAATTACAATCAATGTCTAATGTCCTAACTCAATACGCTTGGTTGAGATGTTTTGGATTTAAAGGAGAACTTCGGGGTGCAATCCAATTAACAATTGCACACCACCATTTCTCCTTGCCTGCCGGCCAAGTTCTGATGATGAAAATTTCTTCTACCACCAGGGCTCAAACTTGAGTCAGCCACAACCAACTGAGGCAACGGGACGTGATAGTAACATAGGACTCCATTTATCTAACAAATGCAGAAAGTTGCAACCTGCGGCTTTACCAAAATCATTTTTGATTCATTAAGAAAAACTGTGTAATATTCAATTAAAATCAGTGAGATACAATTATGCTTTTCCGTAACCTGCATTTTATTTTGGTAGAAGTAAAAATGTAATTTTACACAAAAGTACATGGAGCCTTGTTTTATTTTAATAACAGTCTCGTTAAAGATTCAATTTTAGAAATGTGCCATACAATTTTTATTATTTCAGTTTTCTATCAGATTTTTCGTACTCAGAATTTAAAGCCAAAATTTCTGATTATTTACAACACTACGGAAGCAGCGTGATTTTAAGTGGAGTGATTTTGTGTCAAAGGTTCCAGTAAATTTGTTATTCTATCCACCAGTCTTAATCGTGCATCAGTTTCAAATGTAGTGATGAACAGAGATAATGCGGATGGCAAAAAGTAGCATCCGGGTCTAAAAATGTGAAGAACTACTGGAGCCCAAGTAGTTAACTTCCTTTGTATCCATCAGGATGGGTCCCTTCTGGGATGGCATGGCCATTGGTGTACCATCTCATGAGTTCTGGAGGTGCGGGTCCACAAGG
The DNA here is from genome assembly GCA_031002005.1 of Vandiemenella viatica. Classification (NCBI taxonomy): domain Eukaryota; kingdom Metazoa; phylum Arthropoda; class Insecta; order Orthoptera; family Morabidae; genus Vandiemenella; species Vandiemenella viatica. The sequence continues at coordinate 332,441,124 of JARYHS010008074.1, read as the reverse complement.
ATGAGAGAGTACCCAAGGCTGTGTCGCCAAAGTGTGCTTATGTCTGTCATTTGGTCTGAGCCTTGGCCGGTATACGGTACGCTAAGTACTCTCCTCATTCCCAAGTGGACTGGCTCTTATCTCAGGGTCTTTCGCATTGTCTTGAGTGCAGCCTACCATTCTCTCTCCCAGTCTCCTACCACTGTCCGAGAAGGAGATGCTAATCGAAGTCACGTGCTGCTAGAAGGAATCGCGTTTCGTTGCGGTGAGGATAAGCCTTAATAAACTTTATTTGGCTTTGGAGATACGAAAAAACTGTCTGTTTCTGTCGAGTGAACTGCACCGAATTCATGTATAACTGGGCCGCAGGTATTAAAAATTGAGAATTAGAGAAAAAATATATTTTTCTAGTGCTAACTATTGTCGAAGTTTTGAATAATCTAATTTTCGTCAGATGTCAACACGGTGGCAGACGTTAGTAATTTTTATTTTTTTCCAATAAGGTCGTTGAAAAATATGAAACTTCCGTAATCAAAGAATTCATTTAGTTAATTTGTTTCAATTCACCCGCAAATAATCTTGCAGGAACAGTTTCCAAAAATGTGGTTTCTACTAAATCGTGATTTGATTCAGGAGGAATGATAAATATAGAAGGAGGTGGTGGTGTGAACAGTGTTGAGTAAACATGTTCACAGAAACATTTGTACGGTTTCAATTCGTTTTGGAGATACAGTTGTTGGAATGTTATGCATAAAATAAATCTCAGGAAACGGGCGAGAGCACTCAGATAACTTATTGAAGAATTTTAGTCACTAAAAAACACACGCACAATTTACGAAAGTTTAAATTACATGTTCGAAAATCCAACCATCGCCTCCAATACACTTTGCAAGAGTACGTGTACCTCTTCTGAATACGTCTTGGTGTGCTTTTATGAGGGTAGCAATATGTACAATGCGAGCAAGTAATTCGTTTCTTGTGTTTACTGTTGTAAAATATTAGTGTGTTATGCATGGATAAAGTATTTCAATAGGTTATTTGTGTGCCTTGATCGTTTTCTAAGGTTTATTTTATGCATAACATTCCAGCACCAGTTATCTCCAAAATGAATGTAAATCGGACAAATGTTTATACGAACTTTATTGCTCAATATCGTTAATAGTACCACCTCCTTCAATATTTACCATTCCTCCTGAATCACCCTGTATAACTAACAGGAAGGCTCTTCGAACGAAATAATTTTTACCGATAAAACGGATAAAAATAAACCGAATCAAAAGCACTAAAAAGATTAAAGAACCCAGCCGTTTCTTAATCAGATTTGAGATTAGCAGATCAAATTTCTTCCACTTTTAAAAGAGGAATTTATTTCATCGTTTGTTTGCAATAGAACTCACAAATTTCAAATTTTACACAAACTCAAACACAAATTTGCTAAGAATTCGTGTAACTGAGAAATATTAAATACTGGAGTGAAGCGATGCATTGGAATTTTCCACTGGCGTGATGTAAGTTATCTATACAGTAAAGAACATATCCGTTCGCACCAGTCGGGTTTCGGAAAGAATTATAAATCACACCGTAACGAATGTGTAGCATTTTAATCATTAAAAGAATAGTTAATTAAATTATGAAGTTAAAATAAAACGTAGGGATATGTTTTCAAATCATCCTATCGAACTTCACTTTTGTAACGGATAAGATCAAAAAAAAATAATAATAATATTTTACTGTCACTGGCACCCCCTATGACAGTTATTTTCCATAGTTGTCTAGTAAAACAAAAGAAATTTTTAAAGATTCAACTGGTTTTATTAGGTTACTGGACAAATATTATGGCCCTGCGTAATTTCCTTCGATATTGTAGTGAACAGTGTATGAAAAAATCGTGATGATATAAATAACTGGTTACGTTTGAATATGGCTTCAGATTTATTAGTTAATGTCCCTAACCTTAAAGGCAGTAGCTTCTTAATATATATATATATACTGGCGGGAAATTTAAAGTGCAACGCCCAGACAGGAATAGCATAATTTTAGGAAACTTTGGAGATATATCCAGGGTCATACCCAGAAGTAATGATAATAAATTGAAATGTATCAGGCTAAGTTTACAACCTTTACATACAATTGTCAGTAAGAAGTGCGTCCACCTAGAGCACCTATACATTCGTGGATCCTTGCACCATTGAATTAATAAGTGTTCTGATGTCTTCTTGGGATTTTTATATACGCCCAAATATCTTGTGGAGTCAGTTGTTGCACAGATTGTGCTGTGTGACCATGTGATCTAATGTGTCTACTCCTGGCATCCCAGACATGCTCTATTTGGGAGAAATCTGGGGATCGTGTGGTTCAAATTGTGATCGTAATCCCTTGCAAGGCTTGTGTTGTGATGTCCACAGCATAAGAACGGGTATTATCCTATTGGAAGATGCGATTTAGATAGTGGACATCAAGGCTATCACAATAGGGTGCAGAACCCCGTCCGCATACTGGTCGAATGTCATTGTGTCTTCAACAACAACCAATTCAGTCCTGCTGTCGAAACTTATTGCCCCCAAACCATGAAACCAGTGGCTGGACCGTGCAACGTTCTGAAATCACAGCAGGGTAAGTCGTTTCCCCATTACGCCTGTTAACATGTTGTCTACTATCACTTTGCCACAGACAGACTCCAGACTTGTCTCTAAACACAAATGTACGCCATTCACGTTTCCATCTGCGTTTTGTGTTACACCAGGTAAGATGATGCTGGCAATGATATTAGGTTAATGGAACAGATTGCATATGGGTAGAGAGTGTAACCCAGTTTCAAGCAATTAGTTTACAATCGTCTCTATAACCACTGCTTGGATCTGACCTGCAGTCACCCGTCTATCAGCAACAACCATCCAGACAATTTGGCGGTGTTCACTTGCTGTTATCCTTCTGTATGTAGTTGTGCTTGCTCTAGGAGGACTAGAAACTTTCTTCATCCATTGTGTAACAAGTCTGTAAACTGACATTGCACGACGGCCAATCCTTCTGGAGATTTGAGGATATGATGCGTCCATTTCAAACACTCCAATTCCCTGACCTCTCTCACAGTTAGACAATTGGGTGTAGTTGGTCGTCACTCTTTGCCTTGGCATACTTGGTCAACAAGAATTTGTGGACAAAAAAGTGTCATGTTACATCACACTGGTCACCACACTAAACGCTAAATAACATATTAATTTTGCATTACAAGTAGCCACGTAATTCTCATACTGTTAAATGTAAAACTTTCAATTTTTATTCATTTAATACACTTCACGTGAAGATAATTGAGGAATTATTTTATTAATTTATCACAACGCCGTCTGGATGTTGCATTTTCAATTTCCGGTAGTGTACATATATATAGATAAAATAAAGTCTGATTAATTTTCTGTACCATAAAGAGTTTTTTTGTCTGTAGTCGTGTAACCAGATAACTGAATAGGCAATGATTTTGCTATGATGTGATGTGATGTATAAATTGAAGGCGACATAAGACTTCTCATACCAACTGATGTAGGATTATTACGAAATTATGTGCATTCACGCGGAGGTTTAGATTTGTGTTGTTAGTGCCGAAGAAATGTCGTCTGGCTAGGGAAAGGGAGAAGAATAGCTCTGAATTATTTATTTTTCCTTGTTAGCCTCTTCTCCTTCTAAATGTAGATTGCATACAAATGTTTTAAACACGTTTGTGTGCATAATTTGTTAGCACTCCTTGACGCTGCCAGATTTTGTGGTTGCTGATGACCCACGGACACAGGAGTACCTATTTATTGCTCACAAGGCTTCTGTTATATGCACTATTTGTCTGGCTGTGATCGAACGGATTGCTTTATTTGCATGTGTATAAACTAACTAGCTAATACCCGCAACTTCGTACACGTGGATTAAGAATTTCTTTGCCAGAATTGAATATAGAATGTTGTTGGTAAAGAAGGATTGGTCCCAAACAACACCGAGTCGAAATAATATGACAGGAAAGCCATCACTATATCATTCTACCGCCGAACCTATCTCTTGAAGAGAATCAATTTCCAACATATTTAAAAACAGAAAAACAAACAAACGTGAGGGGATGTGGGGGGAAGGGGTATTGACTAAGAGCAGCTTTATTTCAGCTTGGTCTTTTCTTCTTTCTTCAGCATGAGCATCTGATTCTAGGGTTCTAATAACTTCAGCTGCTCGTGCTCTGATAGAGATACACCTTAGACCAGTTTACGTCCGCAAGGCATGTCAAAAAAACAAGGCAAAATAAACTGGTGCCAGAAACATTTAAGCAGACACTAAGTAATAGGCCAGAGAAAATCGACATCTATACTAAATAATGTTTTTTTTTTCTATAAACGAAATTTATTAACAAATTATACACTAACATAAAGCGCGAAAAGCACAGCTTGGGCAACCGATGTAACATTGCAAACTGTCACCACTCGATAAGTTCTCAAAATTTCGTGACTACAACTGTTAATCATACCGAAAAAAAATGTTCTTCCTACAGATTTTCTTGTGTAATTCCATCAGTATCGGTATAGCCATTTAGTCGTCAAAACGTAACAAAAAGACAAAGACTTACTTCCGCTTTTATAGTATTATTACTGCAGATCACACACACACACACTTACTGCGAACAACCCCTGAGGAATCAATATAACGTAAAAAAAGTACACCTATAGCATGGCAAGAGTACCTACGATTTTCCTCGAATTGCACCCTAAATTTGTGATATCCACAGTTTAACATTCAGCTCGACGGTCGAGGCGTCACTCTTACGATCAGAAACAATTTTTAAAAATCTTTGCCTTCACCGAGATTTATACCGCAGACCACGATCCAAACTGCAGTAAGCAAGCGTTTAAACCACTCTGCTACCATACCACTTTACGAAAATATAGTACACAGACCTACACATCCTACGCGTCTGTCTATCACCGTTCAGTAATTTTTCGAAATTATAAAACAACATGTATGATTTATACAGAAAATTATTCAACCAAATGTACCATAGACAGTAGTACTTTTCTCCTTGTTTCAAAGGATAAGTGTGCAAACTTTCATCGAAATCGGATGAAAACTGTGGATTTTATGAAGAAGAAGAAAAAAAAAAAAAAAAAAAAAACAAACAAACCTACATACATACATACATACATACATACATACATACATACATATTTATATATATAGATTGAGTCATGAACTCTATCTATTTGTACGATTTAAACACATCAGCACAGAGTATTGAGGGCTAAATATGTTGCACATTTCGATTAAAAGAAGGCTTGCGGCAGAAAATATTAAATAGATCCATTCTAATATGGAACAATTAAATTACCTGACCTTTTTTTATTTCTTAGAGTTTAGGTTTTTTTTTTCGTGAGGCGTGCTTCCGCTGACATAGATTTCAAAATTTACTTTTTTTCCCCCTCCATATCATCCAGAATCCTGTTACTGATCTGGCTAAAAAATATCTTAAATGTTTCCCGGTGACATTAGTTATCTCTATGTGCATTTTCGTTAAAATCTGTTCATTATCTTTTGCAGACAGCCAAAAATTTAAAAATTGACTGTTTTGAACCTTTTTGGTTTCTGTACCGTCTGAAAGCGTGTTGCCAATCTTAATAACTGTATCCTAAACAGTCACACAAGCAGTGAGTCAATCAGTCCCGCCTGTTCGCCAGTCAGTCAGAACCGTTCGTCCGTCACGTTATTTCCGTCCTTTCGTCCCTGTACTCGCTTCATCACTTTCTGGAGCATATCTGGAGCAACGGCTGTCTGTATGACATACTGTAATTATTGTTATTTATCGAGTTGTCTTTATCGGATTTAGTTATCCAAGGAAAATACGACTGTGAAATACTGACACACGGTTTTTTTATTTTTCGCCAAAATAGGGAAATGAAATATCATTTGTAAAGGAACTTATATCACCATTGAAGTTAAGGTTCGTTCCATGGTTTGACATTCAGCGCTATTTTGTATAGTATGATAACATTGTCACATTAAAGATCCCAGGGGCAATTATTGGTCAGATATCTGAGTTGTATTTTGAGTGATACGTCATATACGCCAGATTTATAAAGTCGCGCTTTTCTTACTCTCGAGCTTTAGTGTTGAGACAGCTCACAGGGCTCATAGGCCTCCTGGCCATATCACAAGGACACATGTAGAGATCGTTCCAAGCTTTGCTACATGGTTGGATCGTCGTAGGAGCGATGAATTTAGAACAAAATTCAAGTTATGCTCAGATCTTCTGCTTCATGCAGATGCTATAAAACGAGTCTCCTAAAAAACACATTTTATCATTTATAGCAAAAATTTTATACGTTTGCAATTCGTCGTCTCCTCGTCTTAGTAACCTTGACTTTCAGTGTTGAAACTTGGGTAAGAAACTGTTTGGAGTGTGAGGCTGAATGCAAATTAATTGGTGGTGATAGTAGTGGTGGGTGGCTAGCGGCTAGGCCAGAGAAGGTCACCGAGCGGCAAGCGGCTACCGGGAAGGCCCGCTCCCGGTTGAGTCATCGGCTGCCGACCGGGTCTGGTCTGGTGCCTGGGGCGACGAACGGCGACCCGCTCACGGCCAAGGTCGACAGACTCACGGCCACCCGCAACGTTTACCTACCGACACTACAACAACAAACGTTGCTATCATAAATGCGAAAGTAACTCCGTCTCTCTGTATGTTACTTTTTCACAACAAAACGGCTTAAGCAATCTTGGAGAAATTTGACAAGGAAATACATGTATCATTAGGAAGAACATAGGATACTATTTCCAGATAAATAACATATTTTGCCGTGAAATTTTGAAAACTACCCGAACGGTAACAGACAGGCAGATAGTGTGTGTAAGTTTTTGTAATGTTTTATCGGTCACTCAGGCTTTGTTTCGCTCGCAATCAGTTTATGTATGTTCTGTTCGTATACAGACAGACATATTTTAATATACAATAGAGATGTGGATTTGCTCTGTACCGGACTATTATTTTCTGTTCACCAAAAATGTTGTGTTCAAAACGGTTTTTATATGAGATGATCCGAGAAAGTGGCGTAACATTAAACAAAAAAACTCTGTCGTAGGAACTCTTGTAGGTAGTATTCCACAGTTAACCGTCTCCCTCCCTCCGCCATTAGTTTGTCCCTGTTTTTAAATACGTTGCAAATTGGTTCTCTTAATGAGAAAAGTTTAAATGAAAATAGCTTCCCCGTCTCCATGCTTTACATCTTTACTATTTCTATATCCAATTCTAGCAATAATTCTTAGTTACGGGTAACAGCTAGTGTGATATACTATAAAGCATCTGCACTACACTCAATGCCTACATTAACTTAACGGAATGAAAGTTTTGTATGATTTTGAGGGGGACGCATGGAGAAAAAATTGTGCATAAGTGCCAGGATTGGGGATATTCACCCCAGAGCAGAGTGTACGAGCTCAACTATCCGAATTACCCATTGGCTACATTCTGTCGTGTTGGCTACCTTCTTTAGGTACAGATAAATCAACTAATATTCGTTACAAAAAGTACACCTGCTAACATCGTTCCTTATAGCCACGATTTTTGTCTCGTTGTTTTCATAGTGCTAGTATTTCATTAGCATTCGAAAATAATTGTGAGTCCGGATCTGCGCAGTTAGGATTCCGTAGTCTTATGTGGCAGATCAGACAGCAAAATTAATGCTTGACGTTTTCGAGTTAGTTAATGGACTCCACGGTTCTCCAACGCAGCACCACTTTGTCACTCACGTCACTTAAGCAATCTTTCAATTATAATGAAGTTTCTTCTTCTTCTTTCAGTTTGGTCTATTTTGCACCACGGGAAACAACTGGTTTATTGCTAAAATTCTTTCGGATGCTGGTTCGCCTTTTCTTCTCCTCCCGCAATTTTTCCATTCTTTCACTGAGGTTCCTCCTTCTTCTTCAGACCAGGTGGTCTTGGACTTTGATCTTGATCTTGAATTTATTTAATTTGAAACAGTTTCCTATTCTATATCTCATCTGGATGGATCTCAACTTTTCCATATCTTTCCTCGTCTCGTTGACCCCTTTTGATGTCACCTTTAATTTGAAGATGTAGTTGAAAATTCATTTTTATAACCCACTGCCACTCATTCTCATAAGGTGAAACTAAAGTTTTAGCTATCTTTTACGCATTCTGCTCATATTTTTCTCTGCGGTACTGTATATATCTTTATTGTTTCTTCTCCAAGGCTCCGTCTTTCCTTTTCCCTGGTTTTGCTATTTTTCTCTTTTTTTTCTTTCCCTCTAGCAACCTACAAAAATTACGTAGTGCTGGCTGTATGGCCTCGTAGCCAAATGCAAATTTAAAAAAAAAAGAAAAAAAAGTGGAATTCGCATACTTCTGTTTTCATCGGGTTCGGGCAAAGTCTCCACTTCATATACAGGGTGTTACAAAAAGGTACGGCCAAACTTTCGAGAAACATTCCTCACACACAAACAAAGAAAATATGTTATGTGGACATGTGTCCGGAAACGTTTACTTTCCATATTAGAGCTCATTTTATTACTTCTCTTCAAATCACATTAAACATGGAATGGAAACACAAAGCAACAGAACGTACCAGCGTGACTTCAAACACTTTGTTACAGGAAATGTTCAAAATGTCCTCAGTTAGCGAGGATACAGGCATCCACCCTCCGTCGCATGGAATCCCTGATGCAGCCCTGGAGAATGGCGTATTGTATCACAGTCGTCCACAATACGAGCACGAAGAGTCTCTACATTTCGTACCGGGGTTGCGTAGACAAGGGATTTCAAATGCCCCCATAAATGGAAGTCAAGAGGGTTGAGGTCAGGAGAGCGTTTAATGTGATTTGAAGAGAAGTAATAAAATGAGCTCTAACATTGAAAGTAAGCGTTTCCGGAAACATGTCCACATAACATATTTTCTTTGTTTGTGTGTGAGGAATGTTTCCTGAAACTTTGGCCGTACCTTTTTGTAACACCCTGTATATGAAGTGGAGACTTTGCCCGAACCCGATGAAAACAGAAGTATGCGCATTCCACTTTTTTTTTTTTTTTTTTTTAAAAATTTGCATTTGGCTACGAGGCCATACAGCCAGCACTATGTAATTTTGTAGTTTGCAAGTATGTATTGGATCACTCAATGTATTATAGATTCTCCGTGGTATAGACGACACATGACAAACACAACACTTAATTAAAACCACCCATGCCCGAGGCCTGACTCGAACCGGCGACCCCTGCAACGCGAGGCTAGCACGCTATCCCCTACGCTGCCTGGGTCGGCCGCATTCCACTTGAGCAATAGAATACATCAACAGCTCAAAGTGAACTTCTGCCACCAAAGAGTGAAACGTTATTTTCATCCCTAAATATCTTGTCATCACCTTAAACCGTTGCTTAATGTTCAAAAAACACCTGCAAAACACAAGTCAGAAACTTAAAACAGGGAACAACATCATGAGTAAGCTAGCTGGTAGTTCGTGGGGAGCTGATGCGGACTCACTACGAACAACCACTCTCACCATAGTGTACCCTGTTGCTGAGTACTGTGCTCCAGTGTGGCAACGTAGTACTCACACTAGAAAAAATCGACGTCTATTTGAATGAGTCTATGAGGGTAATAACTGGCACATTAATATCCACCCCAGTTCCCTGTTACATCTTATCAGTAATATGCCACTTCCAGATGAAAGACACTAAGAAGCAACGACACGTGAGTGGATAAAATTATATAATCCTCACCATCCACAGGATCTCCCAATCCACGAGGTCTTAAATAACCTTCCCCCACTCGTCTTAAATCCAGTATGGTATGACGTATTTTACTTCGATGTCAAGGATAAATGACGACAAAGCTGGAACTCTGCATTGTGAAACATCCACAAATGGACTTCCTGGATTCCATCTGAAGAGAGACCAGTGAGCCAAATGCAAGGACATGTTCTGTAAGTGGAGACTTCAGGATTCTCCTGTCTATGACTGCGGAGCTTCTTTCAAGAGTGTGGAGCATATCATCAAAGAATACCATATAAGAAAGTACGATGGACCATTTCAAGATGTTTTCCGTGCTACAATTTCCTTCATAGAATGGCTGCAACAACTGAACATCAGTTTGTGAATGCTACCAACGTTCCTATCATCTATAGTCTATACTAATATTATAAATCCGAAAGTAACTCCGTCTCTCTGTCTGCTTGTTTGTTACGTTTCGTTTGCTAAACGGCTAATCCGATCGTGATGAGATTTGACAAGGAGATGCAATTTGACATTAGGATGGACATATGATGCGTTAGTAGTACATATTGTGATTTAATTTTGAAAAATTGTCGAAACGAACATTGACCAACTCTGTAGTTCCTTACAGTATTGCGGCCTGGTGGCTCAGTGGTTAACGCACTTGCTTACTAATGTTTGTGCCGTGGTCTGTGTTTCAAATCCCGATGGAGGCAAATAATTTTAAGAATTGTTTTTGATCGTATGAGCCATGCCTGGACGTTCAGTTTTTCGGATTCCATATTAAACTGTAGATACCGCAAATTTGTGGGGGGGAGGGGGGGGAGGGAATGCTTGGCAAATTATAGGCGGTCTAACAATGCTGTAGGTGTACACTTTTTTACGCTATATTGATCACTCAGCCGTTGTTTCTCTCGCAGTCAGAGAGAGAGAGAGATATCTGGACTAATAATATTATATATTCCAAAGTAAGTCTCTGTCTTTTTTTTTTACGTTTCTCGTCTGAATTGCTATACCGATATTGATGAAATTTGACAAGGAAATACTTCGTGTCTGTAGGAAAGACAATGGACATTTTATCGGAATGAATAACAGTTTTAGTCACGAAGTTTTGAGACCTTATCGAATGGTGACAGATGGATGGATGCGTGTGTTGTTCTGTAATGTTACGTTACTTGCTCAAGCTGTGCTTCTCGCGCAGTCTGTTTCCGTATGATTTGTTAGTAAATTTCGTTTAGAAACAAAACGTATTATTTAGTATAGATGTCTATTTGCTCTGCACTATACCATTACTTTCTGTCTACCTAAACGTTTCTGGTACCAGTTTATTTTGTCCTCTTTTTTGACATGCCTTGCGGGTGTAAACCTGGCCTAATGTGTAGCTTTAGCAGAGCACGAGCAGCTAAAGTTATTAGAACTCAAGAATCGAATGCTCGTGCTGAAGATGATAAGACCAAGCTGAAATAAAGCTGTCTTTAGTTATTCCCCCCACATCCCCGCACCTTCGTTTATTTTTCTGTTTTTAAATATGTTGGAAACTAATTCTCTTTACGAGACAGGTTCGACGGTAGTATGATATAGTGATGGCTTTCCTGTCATACGTGCCCAGTTGGTGTTGTTTGGGACCAATCTAAGTTACTAACAGTTTTCTATATTCAATTATGGCAATGAAATTCTAAGTCCTCACGTACGAAGTCGTGGGTATCGGCTAGTTGTATATATTTATATATATTATCTTGGTTGCTTATCCAAACTACAAATAAATAAGTAAATAATATCAAAATAGTATTAGTTGATTACTGCTGGAAACAAAACATTAGTAATTGACCCAAAGGTTGTTGACAAGCCACACTGAGAACTGTGAAGTCTGCTGATTTTGTATGTCTGCCACTCTCCGCTTACTCAACTTTTCGCTATGATTGAAACATGACAAATGAAGGAGTATATGTATTTGATTAATGGTAAAAAAATAAAGATGAGGGAATTGCAATTGTTCATTTATTATTACCAGCGACAGGAGCTATATATATATATATATACTTTGGCTTCACTTGCAGTCTACGTCAAGGCCGTTCATCCATTGAGGATAATATGAGAATATTCGTAAAAGCTTTCACTTCTTGTAACGTGAAGGTTGATGTCAACCATCCCAAAATTCACCCAAAAATCTGCGGTGGCGGAACACAGTCTAGAACATGGCCATGGTTTTGATTTCGAAAATACCAGAGTACTGGCGCATACTGGGAGCTTCTGGAATAGCATCCTTACAGAAGCAGTAGAAATTCGTCTCGCGTCTAACCTCGTCAACCGCGACAGCGGGTACCAGCTGAGTGAAGCCTGGACGCCAATCATCAATACTATTCGTCGACAGCGCGACCGAGACGCATTACACGGCGCGTCCAGATCAACGGAAAGTTCGGTAGTAACATAAGCGAGCAATTTGTTGCTCAGGCATTAATGATCAGCTTATGGGTAAGTTTTTGCCTTCTGACTTTTCCTTCTACCAAACGATGAGTTAATACGAGGCAGGACCCCGGCTACCATTGGTTACAAATCTGACCAATCACGTGGCAGCATGGCTCAATATGAGGCCCGCAACGGATTCGTGTTGACCCATCAGTTAGACAAACAATTTATCGTGAAGGCTTTGTTTTCGGATATCTTCTTCGAAGGAGCGGTGATTTTAAGTCCATCCGCTATATGTCATGTGAAAAAGGACATCAAATCTAGCCGTAACTCCACCTTGGCATCAATTCAAGCCGCAACGAGATTTGACCCCTGCTACGACTGGTTCCACAGCCGACCAATCAGAGGTTAGCAGCGGGAATCTGGTCTAGCTCCAACATATCTTGGCGTGCAGCACACGAAATTACTGATCACAACAACACATCATTCCTATCCTGGCTCCCTATCCTTTCACATCTGGGCACCACCTTGTGCATGGTTGTCGTCGGTCAGGGGCTTGTCTAAAAAAGCAAAGTCAGATACTCTGCCCCACCGACTTCGATTAGTTGCGCAACAGCGTTAAATGGAGACGCCGGGCGATCGGCGACTCGGGTGCGAGCGTCGTATGGAGCCATCGTTCTTCTAGACAGCAGCGCGGCAGGATTCTGTGCTCGTCAACCACCATTCTAGAACAGATTGTTAGAGGGGCATCCTCCCCTGCCCCCCGAGGTTAGGGTAAAACCGTGCCAGGGCCTGTACTACGTGCAGTCACCCGCGCATGTGAGTGATAGGGCCGTATTAGGGACGCGGGAATCCTAACGGTGACAACGAGCGTCCCATACGGCACCCCTGAGGCACCCATTCTTTAGGTTTTATCGACCCCTCGCTAGCTGAAAATGGCTGAATCTTTCTCAGAGTTATCTAAGGTAGTGGCAGAAAAGCATAAACGATCACTATCTCTAGACAGAGAAAATGTAATTGGGAAAGATCCGGAAAAATTAAGGGCAACCTTTCTATCCTTAGAAGGCAAGGCAAAAGTTGCTGACCTAATAGTGAAAGCAATAGTCGCCAGCAGAGAAGACGTGCCGTCGGAAACAGTCCCAACCTCTGAAGCATTAGATACAACAAACCGCCAAGATAAAGCCTCAGGTCAAGAGCACCAGCCAAATAAAAAAGGAAAAAGAACAGCAGAAGAAGCAATCAGTCCTCCACTGCTACAGCAGGAGAGAAAGAAAACCCACACTAGCAGGATCCCTGCTAGAATCACTTCGCCATCTGCGAGTACCACTGACCCTCAGCCAGACATAGACGCGCAGAAAAGCCCAGCTGTCTATGGGAAAGCGTCAAAGAACACGGATGTCAAAAAGTCAGGCTTCAAATCAACACACAAGAAGAAACCTGGAGCTTACTCATCAAATGAAAACGGCATCTGCGAAGAGTCCTCCGCCACAGCCCAACAAGATGCAAGCGGGGGCGAATGGAGAAGACCCAAGAAGCCAGGCCGTGCAGTACAGCTGAACGACTCAAACTCCCACCCGCAAAAGACAACTACAGGACGCTTCGACGTTCTTGATGAGGAACGACAGGGAGCAACACCCGCAGAAACCTCTAGTGGGTACAGTAAACGAATACCACCAGTCATTGCAAAAATCTCTGGCAATATTGCGGAAATGAACCGAAAACTGGAGACAATCTGTGAAGCGGCGTTTGAAATCAAGCCCTCTGGGGACGGAGTCCAGATCAAGGTCAGAACCATCGAAGACTACAATAAGGTAAAGAACCACCTGCAAAATGACAACATACACTACTACTCCTTTCCTCTGGCCACCGAGAGAACAACGAAATGGGTAATACGTGGCCTACCAATATGGCTACCAGCTCAAGAGGTTGAAACTGCTCTCACTGAAGCCGGCTTCACCACGGAAGCAGTAGTGCAACTAGAGGCACCTGCGGATCGTGAAAGGCACTTGGAAAAAAGGCCTATGCCACTTTTTATGGTCACAATGAAGGATTCAGTAGAGAATAGGGCAATAACTGAGTTGGAGTATCTTCTGCACATGAAAATATCGGTGGAGAAGAAAAGGGCTGAACGAGGACCCCAGCAGTGCTTCAGATGCCAGGCGTATGGGCATGTCAGTAGGCATTGTAGGCTGCCTGTGGCCTGCGTGAGATGTGGAGGCGGCCACACATCCAAAGAATGCTCAGTAACTAGAGGAGTAGGGCACCCGACATGCGCCAACTGCAGTGGTTCGCACGTAGCATCTTACAGAGGATGCCCCATCTACAAGGAGGCTAGAAAGAAACAGTCAGGGCAAAAACTGCTCAAAAAGTCTAAGCCACCTCCTACACAAACCAGAAAAACCCCAGCAGGAAAGTCTCCAACGTGGCAAGAAACCGCCACTAACCCACAGGAAGTGGCGACGGTCTCGCAGGAAGAAACCTCTGGGGTCAAGAATAGCTCCAATCAGGACACAATGCACCCTGCAACAACAATGAACGACCAAATCCTGAGTGAAATGCGTGAGGTTCTTGCCCTAACTAGCAGCAGTAGTTCAAGGACTGGCTGTCACCATCCAACAACTGCCAAACATCATCAAAACGGAAATAGCATCAACCAAAGCAGGACTATCAAACGAAGATGGCAACTCTTGAAAGCCTCCGTATATGTGCCTTTAATGCAAATGGCCTCTACAAACAAAGAACAGAGTTCCAAGACTTCATTCCGCTCGGAGGGCATAGACATATGCCTTGTGAATGAAACCCACCTAAAACCGGGGATTAGAGTGACGATACCCAACTATACTTCATATCGGCGCGACAGACCTACAGCGGGCGGAGGAGCCGCCATCTACATTAGAAGGACTATCAAACATCATGCAACTACACTGCCCAACCTAGTTAGCATAGAGGCTACTGCAATTGTAGTCAAAACAACAACTGGGCCAATTACAATAATTGCTGCGTACCACCCACCCGGAACAGTGCTGGACTCCGCTGACATTAAATCTATTAACAGAATTCCAGGGAGCATCATACTGGGTGGAGATATGAACGCTAAACATCGCGAGTGGCACAGCGCAGCTGCAAATACCAGTGGCAGGCTATTGCAGCGGGAAGCGCAAAGACTTGGTTTAGCAGTGTGGGGACCGGAAAAGCCCACTCACTTCCCAGCGGCGGAAGGACGCCGAGCAGACGTCCTAGACATCTTCATCACAAAAAACATACCTATGGCTCCAACGCTACAGTCAGTCGCCCAAATGTCTTCAGACCACAACCCAGTCATCGCTGACTGGGAAATGGAAGGAGAAACGGAAGACGATAGTGGCAAAGATTACAGACGAACAGACTGGGAAAAGTTCAAAGACGAGCTTCAACCAGTAATGCAAGACCTACTGCAAACCGGCACAGAAGATGTTAACGCCGCAGCCGACAAATGGACCACAGAAACGCTCAAGGCGGCGGAAAACGCAGCTCCTCGGAAGAAGAAGGGGAACCCTCGGCAACTCCCCCAAGAACTCTTGGCGCTAATCAGGGAGAAAAACCAGGTTCGAAAAAGTTGGCAAAACACAAGAGACCGAACCTTCAAGACCCTTCTCAACACTCTAGAGCGCCGAATAAAAGCCAGACTCGAAGCCCATAGGAGGGAGCAATGGGACAATCGAGTTTCCCGCTGAAGACAAGGCAAACACCCTCGCGGATGTTTACGAAAACAACTTCCAGCCAGTCGCAGAGCCCTACGATGATGAACACATCAACGAAGTCCGCCGGCAGCTCAGACGCTACCTAGCAACAGAAAACAACGAAGAAGAACAGGATATAGAAGACGTTGACGAAATAGAGATAGCGGAATTACTAAAAAAGACACAGTCTAAGAAAGCACCAGGTCGCGACGGGATCAACAACTACATCCTAAAACATCTACCAGTGGCAGCAATCGGGCGACTGACTCAGATCTTCAATACCATCCTCAGACAGCGAAGATATCCAGCTGCCTGGAAAGAAGCTGAAATCGTGGCCATTCCCAAACCAGGGAAGGATCCTACGTTCCCGCAAAACTACCGTCCGATATCCCTGCTACCAGCGGTATCTAAGATCTTTGAGAAGCTACTACTCAACCGCCTAATAACCCAAGTGCACCAGCTCCACATCATCCCTGATGAGCAATTCGGGTTCAGACCCGGCCACTCGACAACCCACCAACTAGTACGCGTAGTAGATGAAGTGACGGACGCGTACAACCGCAGACGCTACTGCGGCATGGTAATGCTGGATGTGGCCAAGGCATTCGACACTGTGTGGCACGAAGGACTGCTGGTGAAAATGATAACAGCAGGTATTCCGCGACCATACATAGTGTTAATCAAACGCTATCTAAGCCACAGAGGATTCAGAGTCAGGGTCGAGAAGTCAATGTCAAGCAGAAGACGCGTCCTCGCAGGGGTACCACAGGGATCTGTTCTGGGCCCTGTGCTCTACTGTATCTTCACGTCGGATATCCCAAGACCCCTCCAAGTGTTCACATCACTCTACGCAGACGACACCGCATATTTCACCTCTTCCTGGAGCCAAATACTAATAGCAATTAGACTTCAAGCCGCACTAGAGCTACTAGAGGCTTGGGCCACAAAGTGGAGAGTGAAAATCAATGCGGATAAATCGCAATCCATTGTATTCCACCGGCGAGGGACCCCAAGTCCCTTGTACTTGAACCTCTTCGGCAAAATTATACCGCATAAGTCTGTAGTAACCTACCTGGGAGTAAGCCTAGATGAAAGGCTCACATGGAAGCAGCACGTAGAGGACGTAAAATCAAGAGTAGAAAAAAGGCTCGGAACACTGTACCCTGTCCTCAACGTAAACTCAAAATTACCAAAAAGATGCGGTGTCCAAATATACCAAGCCCTGATAAGGCCAATAATGGAATACGCCTGCCCCGCCTGGGGATACGCTGCAGCAATGCACACAGATAAACTGCAAGTACTACAGAACCGAGCGCTCAAACGAGCACTGCATCTACCATTCCGCTTCCCCACAGACGACCTCCACAAGCTGGCCAACACCCCGAAGGTGCGAGAAAGATTCAAAACCATAGCTACAAAATTTTATCAAAAAACAGAAATCTCAACCTACCCAATCATTCAAAATATCGGCCAGTACCAGATTGGCAACCACCGGCACCAAAGGCCGAAATCACTGCTACAAACTTAAAACCTACTTAACCAAATGTGATCATCCTGTAGAGCAACAAGTTAAGGAAAATCCATCAACAAAGTCAGTCTACCACAAGTTAAAGTAGGGGAAGATGTCGCCAATAAGGGCAACAGGAACCTCTTATCTGTTACAGCCAACGCCTTCGGCGTTGGCCCAAATTGCTCTCCTAGAAATTACTGAGAGTTCCGAGTTGGCATTCGCTGAGTGAGGATGTGCGATGAGGAAAGTGCTCGCCGCGCTGTCGCGCCAGGCGGGCCGAGTGCCCCACCGCACTCGGCTTTGCCGGCGGCAGTAGCGGCCACGTTGACGACCCGGCTAACGGAAACGGACTTGGCAACGGATATGAATAGGACGGCTACGCAAGATGGTACGACAACCTGGCAACCGAACTCGGATTCGAATATGGATACTACTGGGACCATCCACACAACGCAATCGACAACCGGGCCTGCCCACGGACTTGACTCCCGCGCAACTAAGCGATGCACCTCACCGCTCTTCGGTGGTAAAGCGAAGATGTCGAGGAGTGAGAAGAGAGCCAGCCATAGTAAACTCAGCATCCCTGTGTCGCAGCTCGCCACGACCAGCAAAGACAAGAAGGCGGAAAGAAGAAAGTCATCGGTGCCTTCAGTTTCCCGGAACCATCCGCCACTTTCCCGTTTCACGGTAAATCCACGAACAAGAACAGAAAAACAAGTTCAGCTGGGGACCAAACAGATGGTGCAGGGTTCACGGAGGCGCGTCGCACCTGTGAACCTCCGCCTACTCTAGACCCTGGCAGAATTGAACTCAGCAACCCATATTACGTGCTGATCCAGGAAGAACCAGAGCAGCATCATCAACAACAACAGCAGCAGCAACAAACACAGCCACAGCAGAAGCTCCAGCAGCAACAACAGCAGCTACGGCAGCAACACCAGCAACAACAGCAGCAACAGCAGCAACAACAGAAGCCGCAGCAGCAACAACAGCAGCCGCATCAGCAGCCGCAGCAACAACAACAGCAGCAGCAGAGCTCCAAACAGCAGATCCCGCCCATCGTGGTACAGTACCCCAACACATACAAGGAACTGTACGAGATGGTGAAAGGAACACTGAACGGGCGGCCTTTCCAAGCCAAGTCCGCCGGTGGAGATAAAGTCAAACTGACATTATCCAACACTGAAGATTACCTGGACGTCACCGCAGTGCTGCAGCATAGGAAAATACCTTATTATACATTCCCGTCCGCGGCGGAAAAGTTACTGAAGATCGTCGTCCGTGGCATGCCATCGAACATGCCACCGGAAGATATCAAGGAAGAATTAGAGGAGCTGGGACTCGACATAAGAACAGTAACACAACTAAAGAGACCTGGCGGCTCTGAAGTAATGCCTCTTTTCCTTGTGGTGCTTCCAGATCGGCCTCAAAACAGGAAAGTGTTTGAACTGGAAGTACTGATGTCCCTACGGATTAAAGTAGAAAAATTGAGGTCCTCCAATGGCCCAGTTCAATGTTATAATTGTCAGGCCCTGGGGCATGTTGCGAGACATTGCAACATGCCCCCAGTGTGCGTCAAGTGCGCAGGGGCGCACCTGTCCAACGCTTGCACCATGAGGAAGGGTG
>JARYHS010008074.1:332334972-332421145 GCA_031002005.1 Vandiemenella viatica | reverse complement strand
TACTATTATTGCTAACAGTCCAATACATTTAATTACTTTCGTCTTGATTTGACCTAAATTTAATCCAAATTCTTCTTACTATATTTTTTTCAGGTTCAGTATTTTTTTTAATATCTTATGCAAAAGCAATTAAGATGTAATTACTTGTTTTTTGCTGTGTTACTCTTATTATTTTGTCTGCTAACATGAAGATTTAATGAGAAAATTGCAGCCTACTGATTTCTTCTTGAACAATTATGCCACGTTCAAATTTTTCTTTTACTTCCTTGATTTATTCGGCACTTGCAAGTTTAACATTAATGTGGATGGACTACAACCATCTCACACCTTTTACTACAACTGTATCCTGAAATATCATTGTTTTATAATATCTTCATGTACTGCAATGAAAACGGTTAAATGTTATATGAAAAGAAGAGACCTGTGGGTGGCATTACATGTCTGAATGAGTACAGGTATAATATGCCGCATGCTATATCCTCATTTGCCGAGTGACCGTATTTCAGATGTCATTGAATTAGCTCCATCTTTCGTGCTGCGAGAAAAGTTTTAACATTTCTGACAACTTGTGGCACGGTAATACCATTATGCAATAGTGATTTGAAGGAAAGTGCTCCACTGCTTCCACTTCATCTTTGTCATAATGTTCTGACCTATATTATTCGTATTAATTTGTTCCCACCGAGCGGGGTGAGTGAACGGGAACGCTGTGACCTGGCATTCGGAAGGACACGGTTCGAATCCCCATCCGCCCATCTAGATTTTGGTGTTTCATGGTTTCCCCAAATCATTCGAGGCTAATGCCGGGATGGTTCCTTCAAAATACCATGTCCTAATTCCTTCCAGTTCTTTGCCTCCAGTCCTTCCTTGCCTCTAATGACCTCAACATTGACGAGGCGTACAGCCATAGCCAAGAAAATATAAAATAAACGTTGTCAGCAATGGCGCCTCTCTCTAACACACATGTTGTTTTACTTGTATCAAGATCTAAACTACTTTTTGGAGGGAGGCTGTCTCCACGGTAGCTCCTTAAGTATTTACGAAACTATCTCTGAACGGTCTAAAGGATACAACGGACCTGATGATGGCGGCAGTGCAGGTCGCCGAAAGGTCGTCAGCAGAAAATGTAATCCGGCGGCAAACCCGCGAAGAATTTATATATTTTCTGATGTTATCGAGTCTCAAGAAGAAACAGTCATAAAGTTTCTATTCTGTTTCCACAACTTTCCGTTGCACAACACCCTTCACTTTCGTCAAGGATGAATTCACGAGTGTGATGACGCATATGTGATGAAAGAAGATATGTTGTGCAATAAAAGACAACGATAACCGAGTCACCCGGCACAACTGTTGACTTCTTGGACTGGCACGTAGAATCATATCTGACGCATAACTTCAAATTTAAGATTTCTTTTGTTTTCAAAAATGCCTTGACGTGAGCTCACTAGGAGATATCGCCACAATCCTGTTCATTTTTTTCGTTAAAATCTTAGGTTCCCTTCACTAATTGTTCCGCGATAAACCAGTTATAATTACTGACAAAAATAGTGATATTCCGAGCAAGGTAAATACGAAGAAGAAAGATTTAATGCTATAGTCTTCTGCAGATCAACGTGACGCGGAAACTACTAAAAGAGAGAGAATCTAATTACAAATGTGTCATACTATCCCATTGACTCTATCTCTCTCTCTTTTTTTTTACTTAGGGTGCTTTCATTAATTACGTAAACTGAAATGGGGGGTCCGATGGAAACTCACCAAGGAGGGGAGGGAGGCGATGGAAAAATCACGTCAAATTTTTTACCTCAAATTGAGGAGGGGTACCACCAGATCTCACCAACTCTTCACCACAGGGGGAGGGGATCCAAATTTACATAAAAACACCTCACGTAGTTAATGGACGCCCCTTATGGTTTTATGCCTCGTCGATGTCGAGGTCATTAGAAGCGAGAAAGGACTGGGGCGAAGAAACTGGAAAAATTTCGGCTATGGCCTTTTGAAGGAACCATCCGGGCATTCTGCGAGATTGATGTAGGGAAACCATGGAAAACCCAAATGTGGATGGCCACACCGAGATTCGAACCTGCATCTTCCGGACTGCGAAACCAATACGAGGTGTGGCTATAAAACAACGAGACTATCGCTATAAAAGTTTATATCATCTTCAACATACACCGCTCCTCTATCCCTGCATCGTTCCATACGAATTTTCCGTTGTTTGAAACAGTACTGGAAGTCTTCTTATGATAGCTCCTTCATTACGCGTGCTGCTTTTGCTGTCACGGCTTCAACTTACTGAAATCTTGTACTTTTTGTTGCAGATCTGACCTTGGGGAACAGGTAAAAGTCACATGGTGCAAGGTCAGGCGAATAAGATGGATAGCACTGGGATGTTGTACTTCATCAGAAAAGTCGTCACAGACAATGAGCCGTTATCTTTGTGGAGAACCCATGACTTGTTCTTTCACAATTTGGGTAGTTTTTTCCTTTATTTTTTCACGAAGTCTAATAAGAACCTCAAGGTTAGTTAACTGACAGTCAGATCGAATCAGATTACCAACTTTTTTAATATTTTCATCCGTTTTTGACGTAGAATCACCTCCAAATTCTTCTCGGCCATCATGGAAATGCTTAAACCACTAAAAACTCGCACACATGATAAACATTCACTGCCATACCATTATGTTAAATAAGATAATTTTCAGTAGCGTTTTTCCGAAGTTTCGTGTGAAATTTCAAGACAATTCGTTGCTCTATTATAATTTTTACGGCAAAACAAAACAACGGCCCTCATACAAATGAAGGCCACGGCCAGACTGATTTGTTTACAAGCATGGGAGGTGCTGCATTCGAAAGAGAAGGCTTCACACTACTCAGCAGTCAGTCGTTAGCCTCTGGCGCATGCGTACTGCTTCTGTAGAAACATGTCTCGTTATAGCCACACCTCGTACAGTAAAAAACTCAATTTCTGTGCACTTACATGAGATTTATTCCAAAAAGAGTAATTATATTGGAAGGCGCTGATGATAAAGAGACCAAAATCGTAAAATTCCGTATTTTTGTCTGTTTGGTTCTGTACACGACATGCAATAAATAAATTATGTATCTGATCGAAACTTACCCATAGTGATAGCATATGTCATCGGTTAACATATAAAATATATTTGGTTCCTGTAAAGTTACTCTTTTGATTTTAATGAAATATAGCGATAAAACACAAACTAATAAGTTCCTGCAGTCATTATCGTAAAATCTACTCAATGAAAGAAAAGAAGTGGTTGAACGTAGAGTTTTCTTACTTGTCAGTCGTACATTAAAAGAAATACTTCTCCTGCTTGCCAACAGGTGATGAAATTGGCCTAATATCTGCGATGTGTTTCTCTGGTCCAAGTGGAAAAAGTCACTGGCAAAAAGAAGTGCAATGTGTAATCTAGTGATCTTTCAACTTTTTCGATGACGGAACCCTTTTTAACAACTGTTTGTTTACGGAGTCCTAAAATAAGCAAAACACTGTTTTACTACTAAGTTCAATAAAAATTTTACAAAAATAGGTAATAGGTAGATATTTATGATAATTTTGTGCTGGGATTGTTTGGCGAACAGACGACGTCATTTTCGTTTGAATTTGTTGCAGAATATACGAAAATCTTTAATATACGAGAGCAATGAAATACTTCTTCCGCAAACCTATTTAGCTCGAAATGACAGGAGGGATAAGATTCGAGAAATAAGATGCCGTACTGATACCTTTATTTATTCTTTCTTACCTCGTTCCGTTCGGGATTGGAATGCATAGAATTAGGATTGGTGCTTAGCACCTTTTGCCACCCACAATATTTGTGAATTGCGTAGATGTAGATTCCACCGTAAATTTAGTAAATTGTTGTTTGTGACAATTTGATAGTGACATGAAGTAGTTCGTTCTTTTGGTAGACGTTATTTGCACGCAGCCCTTGCACTAGCCTCGCGGACCACAAGGGTTCCGTGGAGAACACTTTGAATATTGCTTGTCTCATTGTCTCAGTTCATTTAACTATGAGACTTTATCCTATTACTTAAAAAAAAACTGATTATTTCTTTTACAATGTGGAACAAAAATTACGATTAAATGGAGATTTGAAACTAAGTACGTCTTATGTTTTGGGAAACTAACTTTGCTGCTCTTGGAAAAATATAAACGAGCTTTTTGCTACCATACAGCAGGGGTGGCCAACCCGCGACCAGCCTTGAATATTTTTGCGGCCTGCGACATTCATCACACTTTTACAAAATATATTTGTTTTATAATGGCCGAAGTAGTGAAAACCAATGTATTAGAAAATACATTATTTGTGCATCCATATATTCAAAAATTACCTGTAGAAATTATGAGAAAAAATTAACTTTCATTTTAAAATAATTGTCTTGCGAATATATGACGGATATTGCCTGTTTTATTTATGAGTTTGTAGTTATAATTTCGCATAATAATTAAATTATATTCACTCCAAAAAAAAAAAAAAAGTTTGTAGATGGTCTAAATCTAATATGTAGACATATAATTTTATATGTGGCCCGCGGTGTTATGATGCAATTCCAAAGTGGCCCGTAGGATCATTTGGGTTGGCCACCCCTGCCTTACAGCATACTTGGTTGATGAATTAACGAAATATTGAGGAAACATGCCAATTTATCTGCATATGATAATATTACACTAACAGTCACCCGCTAGTGTGGCTCAGTGCGTTGCGACACTGGATCGGGGGGTACGAGTGGACCAGGTTCGAGTCATGGTCCTCACGTACCGCCTGTCCTGATTGCAATTTATCGACTAGGTTTATGCTGTGATAGTCCCCAATCTCCACCTACGTACATTTCACAAACAAAAATACACCTATCATAATAAAACGAAAAGTTACGCGCTTCGCAGATAGATGGTAACACAAATTTTCCTCCGTTAGGTTAAGTTCGCCAGGTTTAACAAAACCGGTTTGAATTCGGGCCGGACACTAGTCCTCCCGCTCTCATGATTCACCCTGGCCACCTGCGTGAAGCAGGGAGCCTGTGGCAGGAGGTCCTCAACTGGGTTAACTGAGGGGGGGGGGGATACTAACAAATGAAATTGGTTTTGCCAAATTGTGCATCGTCAGGAAAGTAATTGTCAGCCTTTTTCGCAGTTTATTGGGAACCACTTTCTTGAGGTTATTTTACGTATCGATGCTAATATGGTCTACGGACAGAAATTCGAAATCTTGTTTTGAATTGTAAAGTATTGTGTATGTTTCGATGTTAATGCTGTTATCGCAGTGGACTTGTGGAGACGTTTAATGATTTACTTCTAAGGAAGCAAAATAGCAGGTGTGACGATTGAGAAAATACGTCATTTGAAGCAATGAAGGGTCTGGCGCAGCTGTATTCTGTTAAACAACCAAGTGAAATGCTAAAAGGCTGAATATAAAATCAGTCTTCCATTCGCTTGCCCATGGCCATGAGATTGGGCGTGATTGGGGAAGACGCGGGTTCAAATCCCTGTTCCTCCAACCTCATTTCAGTTTTACATGGTTTCAAAAACTCGCTCCAGACGAATGCTGGAATATCAGTGGCCGATTTCCCCAAGTTTCTTTGTCCTCTCTCCCCTCCCGTCTCTAATGATTTCGATGTCGACGAGGTGTAAAGCAAAGCAGACTGGTGCGTTTTATTTGCAAACAGGTGGCATCACCCCTCGATGAACAAAATATTTACGTCTCAGGATATTTTAAATTTAAAGCGTAATAGGTCGATTCTGGTTAACAGTTACTAGCTCGCTCTTTACCTTCATGTACTTATATCATACAAAAATCCAAAACATGTCACACTACAGCTGGATATACGAATAAATGAAAATGATTCAGCAGCACCTCTGTGTGGCAATCGATATATAAGTTGCTTTCCATCATTATCGCTAGTAATACTGGTTTTAAAATAACCTCTGGTATTATTCCAAATTTCCAAGACTGTTTTCACGTGTGTTTAAAGAGGGCTCATACATTTTATTTATTCTAACATTCAAACAGGTAGATAACTGTCACCTACAGCATCAAAAGAGAAGATATCCATCAAGGTTTGGCTTTTTGTTAATGGCTTTTGGCTTCGAGGCCATACAGCCAACTCAAGTGTATTTCCAATCATCCAGTGTACTTCAGTTTCTTCATAGCTTGACTGTGTATTATTTTCCAAGTGGCTCTAGACACAACACGATGGACATGACGTGCAGACAACACGTACACTAAACACCCATGCCCTCGGCCTGACTCGAACCGGCGACCTTTTGCACGTGGAGCCAACACTCTAGCCCCCACGCTACCGAGGCCAGCCAAGGTTTGGCTGTTTGACGCTTGCGTGCAGGCAACACGTTGTCGGTTATATTTAGCAGTTATGAGGTCAATTGAAGAATACCTGCGGGCGATGACGCGCCCGGGCAGGGGAAGCACTGTGTGACGTACACAGGGAAGCCACGCTGATTAACGGTCAGTTGTGACATGGTATTTGCATTCAGAGAACAGATGGCCGAATATAGTTATGAACACAAAGTTCCATTCACTACCGCCGCGGAAAATATTACTACTTGATTATTTTAGGCCATTTTCTTCTACAGTTGCTTGGTAAATTAGTATTTGTTGTTTGATAATACGCCATTACAACTGTTGGATATTGTTTTTGTTTTTAAAATAAAAACAATATCCAACAGTTGTAATGGCGTTACTAATATTACTACTGTTTCACTGTAGGGCAGCGGCATGGTCAAACTTTCATACCTAGCAGTAAAATTTTCTCACCGCCCACCTGTTTCGCAGTAATGGTGACTTAGCAGGGAAATTACTTTATAAAATTAATAATGCAGGCTACAGTAAGCTAAACCAAACAATAATAATTACTTACTAAGTAGATTATGTCGAAATTTCGCTAACTTCAGCAGAATAAATCTTTGTTTCAGAACTAACTGTAGTTAAATCTATCTTTTTATCTATGCATTGCATACATAGAAGCATGATGTCGGGTGAAATTAAATGTAATTATTTAATTTATTAATGAGATCCCAGAGGCTAATGCTGCGAAACTGAATACTGGAGATCTGGTTCATTTTGTGTAAGGATCAAACGAAGATCTCATGTTTCGGAGATATTCAGTCGGTTTCTTTGTTTGGTCATAGTATGATTAATAGCACCAATGCATGATTAGATATGAGATAGGGAATGGTAGAAATAAGCTGAAAACCATTTCCAAATTTTTGTTTTGTTATTTTGCCAAAAGTTTTCATATTCACCACTATCTACTTTATATTTACTTTCTCCATCATATCTAATTTATAACAATTATTCTTGGGAACTTGTGTTATATAATATTTGCGGTAAAAGGATTTTTCATACAGTCGTACACTTTTAAATTCAAAGTATCTTCAAATCGTATTTACATGCCCTACCTAACTTCTTTGGTTTGCTACCGAATCTGTCAATATCCTCTGGAGTTACATTAGATGATA
The DNA here is from genome assembly GCA_031002005.1 of Vandiemenella viatica. Classification (NCBI taxonomy): domain Eukaryota; kingdom Metazoa; phylum Arthropoda; class Insecta; order Orthoptera; family Morabidae; genus Vandiemenella; species Vandiemenella viatica. The sequence goes on along the minus strand of JARYHS010008074.1, from coordinate 332,413,647 downwards.
ACTCAGGAATTCTCTGTTCCGTGTATTATAAGGAAGTAGTTCAAGTTTGTCAATAAATAATGACACAATGTTTGGTAACCTATAAGATTTTTATTAGATACGTGAAGCTGTGAATTGGATGACTAAATCTGTTGAAAAATTTTAAGAAGTCAATTAAATTAAAAAAAGAGAAAGTGCTTTAGTATCGGACAAAACCACTATTGCCCACGATGATAGCTGGAACGCCCACTAGTGGGCGGTAGGTTGACTACCATTGCTATATGACATGAAAGGATTATGGTAGTGAAAAAGAGGGAACAAGTTGTCCGAGGAAATTAAAATTCATTCGCTAGTTAAAATATGCAAAAAGTCACTTCTAGCGTCAGGTTTCGAGGTCTAAAAATATTGTAAACGGACTTAGTATACCTCCATTGAAACATAGGTAGAAATTTTTCTTTGTTTTAGAATAGGACTGGAAATGTATTCTTGTAACCAACTAGCAAGATTTGAAATAACGTAACCGTTAAGCTACCGCAGTGTTAAATTATTTTGGAATGAAAACCTTGCTTTACACCGAATAGCCGAATTCCATTGTGGTTATTTTCGTTTGAGATGTGTGTTGCAGTGCGCTAATTGAAAAGAGTAGACAAGATCTATAAACCGATTAGTAGTGAAGTGGGGTGAGCGCTAACGCTCTGGCTTAGCATTTGGGAAGACGCTGCGTGAATTTTTCTCGGTTTTCCATGGTTCCCGCGAAATCACTCCAGACGAATGGCGGTATGGTACGTTCGAAAAGGCCTCGGCTGAATTCATTCCCGTTGCTTGAAACCACTCCTTTCCCGCCTCAAATGACCTCGATGTCGACGTGGCGTAAAGGCAGAGGCAAAAGAAACGTAAAACAAAAATAGTAGCAAAGTCTTGAAATGTCCGCGATCTGTGTATTTGGTTGACAGAAAACAAGGAATTTTTTATTCTTCACGCACTATTGAAATGAGTAGACTTTATTTCAATAATTATCGTCTGTTGCATGTTATATTGTGTGTAATTTCTCTTTTTCGAAGTAGAATTGTTTGTGTTTATGATGGAAGATTCTCTGGCTTATGCCTGGGAGCTTATGAAAGTTACGGAAAGATTGCGCAGAAAAATAGAGCACGATTTTTATTATTTAAAGTCACAGATATAATTGTTCTGCCCTAATTAAATAAGTAACGAAGATTTTGTCGGTATAAATTAATGTGATCAGGATTATTAATGGCGTATCAGCTACTATCTAGTCTCCGTAAGTTATAAAAGTTTTAGAATTATTTCAACAAACATCTTTTCTGCACTGACATTCATGGTATTCATTCTTGTCGCCTCTTCATAGCTCCTTCTCTGAACGAAAGGTTTCAGCCATGACAATAATTATTACTGAAAAACTTCCGCCATGGCCTTTTATCTGTGTTACCTACTGCGATGCATGTGCCGTCTTTTATTTGATTCTTCAACCTTTTATATACCAGTACGTGTCTCCTGCCAATTTCCAGGTATACCTCCATCTATGAAGGTCAAATCAATGCTTATGAATATGAACAAGATTTTTTTTTTAAAATAGACAATCTTATCTCGTCATTCATTCCTTTTCAGCAATGCAAACTTGCCATCTATTTCCTCTTCTCTTTCTTCAACCAATGACTGCCGTAATCTCATACATTCCCCTCTCCCCCTCCCATAAAAAATAAAACAGTGGAGGTCTAGGAAGTCTTCGAAATTCGTTGTGTAACACGATAGGTAGACAAAATAGTTGAGTGGAGTGGAGTGTGAGTGAAAGCTGTTATAACTTATTTCTCAACTTCACCTCATGTTAATTTATTTGGAGTACCGTGACAGCTCAGAATTCACAATACAAAAGGTAATGTTGAAATACAAGTTTCATCATTCCTTGAGCACCTCCTACTTTTAATAAGAACTCTGAACACCACTAGTTGTTTTCCATAATGCTAGATGTCGAAGGAACTGGCGGATGATTCCTCAGAGCAAAGGGTTATAAGAAAGCCAGAGGTTTGTCTGAATTTATTTATTTGGAAATACACCGATTTTACAGCTATCATAATGTCTTTATTCCTTAAAACCTTAACGTAATATGTATACTGATAAAAGTACGGCACACTTAAAATCCATAAAACAGAATTATCCGTTTGTAATAGAGTGGATCAATAAATTTATCATCGACCGATTGTCCTGTCATTTTGGAGCGAAATGTGACGGAAACTGTTGCTGCACGCGGGTGCGTGACGAGTTTAATGAGGCAGATTAATTAATCATTCCGAGGGATAGCTCATAATATTAATTGATGGTGATTACTCATATTTATTTAACAACTGTACAGGTCTAAGCTTTTAACTTAGTAATATTCTTGGTAAATCGAAGCGTCAGCCGAGCACTCGTATGCAGCTCCTCAAGTCTTATGCAGTTGTGTGTTTCCACAGCCGGAGTCAACACTTTTCCGATGGCGCCGATTCATAATGTAAAATGCCCTCGTTTCGGTATATGTGCTTCAGCGCTGCGACTTGAGCACGCGTAGGACATGGTGCCATCTCAGGGGCGGATCCAGGGGGGGGGGCAAGGGGGCTCATCCCCCCCTCAAAAGTATCTAGGTCCTCCCTCCGACATTGTAATTTTGGAGACCTTTTTCAGCTCTACAGATTTGAGGCCCGAGAGGACTATAAATACTACCTTTTGCCCGGCTCGAGCCCCATCCAAAGCTAAAATCCACTGAAGGCAAGGCCCCCCCCAACCAAAATCCACTGAAGCCAAGCCCCCCTCTCACCCAAGCCAAAAGTCCGCTCAAGCCCCTCGCAAAGCAAAATCCTGGATCCGCCCCTGTGCCATCTGGACTGTTTATAGAAACTGTTCACAAGTCTTACTGTTCCAACAGCATAGCTGGAGGGTAGCAACACCACAGCGTGTTTCAGATCACACTGACTGTTCTACGAGTGCCAAACCCGTGTCGGAGTGCTCACCCCTCGGAGAAGAAGAACTGGGATGAGACAGCTTTCGTAAGTGTTGGAAGTTTTTATGAATGTGATGATGTGTGTGTGTTGTGGATGAGAAATGAAAGAAGGAAGGAGGAGAAATCCGGATTTAGACCATTCAGGCCTACTCTTCTGAAAAACGTCATGGGGGACCCATAAGCTTAACGTCACGATCTGACGATCAAATTACCACCAACAGTGTTGTATACCTTTACTCCGTACTCACTGCGGATAGGTTTATCATTTAACCAAGGATTTAGGATCACAATCTGGTGTTAATGAATTATGCACCATCACTTCTCCTATTCTGCCAAATAAGTCCTGATGATGAAAATTTTCTCCACTACTATGACTCAAACCCGCTAACCCCGTGTAAGCGCCGGACACCATCAATGAGCAGCAACCAACTGAGTTAACTGAGCGGGCGCATTAACTAGTGAGGCTCGTATTAAGCCGGCAACTTTTATATATATATATATATATATATATATATATATATATATATATATACAGAACTAAAAGATTAATATACATATTAAGCATTACTAAAAAAACACTACACACCTTCCACTTAACAATGCGTCAAAAGACAACCAACCTTTTCCTGATTTTCTGTTGTATCTCATTGGCTTACATCCAATTATTTTTGTGTCGCACCTGCCGATAATATGTAGTTATTTTGTCCTTAACGAATTTTCCTTGACATGCTACTCCTTTTGAAGCTAATCGTGAAGGGTGATAATGATGGTTGTTGCAAACTATATGTAAGCAACTTAATATTGTAAATTATGTTCGTGCTTCACGCATGATGCGCAGGAATCATTTATTTTTTTAATATTTTCTATACTAGTATGAATCAGAATGAAAATGGTTGGTACCAATTGAACTACTCTATTGCAACGATTTCCGTAACATTCACGTGGTCCAGTATTCTCCTCATCTGTGAAAATAAATAATTCAATCCACCTACAACGCTAATATCTGTAGTTCAAGATGTCGTTATTATAATTTAACCTGTTCATTTCTCATTCAAATTAGTTCCCAAGAACGTCTAATTACACGTCAAGACCATGAGAATGAATAAGTACAAAACATGCCGGCAGGAAACTGTGATTGAAGAGAATTATCATAGAAAACTACCACAGTAGCTAAAATCGTATACTTCGTACAAGACTGTCTAAAAAATGTATATTTTAGCTCATAAGTCATTCCAGAAATATAAATAAGAAGGTGGATCTTGATACTAACAAGCAACTTACACTCACGACATCATTTGAACAGTCCTCAGATTTTTCAGATGTGTTAATCAGTTGATAGTAGGAGGAGATCTACTGCTCAATCATTAAAAATGTGTCTTACAGCTCATTGAACAGCGGAGTGAAACGTCTGAAATACGTCTTTGGTCGAGAATTGCGTCACATCTCTGACGGCAGTATTTCTCCCTTGATAACAAAGCACACTAAAAGTGGTCCGCCTCAACGATCCATACCTATCCCAATCTTTTTTTAACTTGTTTGTAAGACATTTCAAATTACATCACAAAATTTTTGCTAGACCGAGGATATGATAACAGTAATCTATATATTAATACGCTAAGCAAAAACTTCGGATACTTTTTTAAGAATATTGCGCAAGCGGAGGAGTGTGAGATTTGGCACAGTTAAAGTTTTTATGGAGAAGAAGTGCAGAAAGCTAAAATGTATATATGTGTTACAATCACATTAAAATAATTAAAATAAAACATTCGTTGTTTACATTCAATTTTTTTTTTAGTGGCAACGATTCTGCCAATGTCTGTGATCTTTGGTCAGCAGTAAAGAAAAAAAATATAATGAGCATAGTTAATACATGTTAAAAATATGTTATTAAATAAAAATTAAAGTCGTGAACGTGTGTGTGCGTGAAATAGGATCGGAGCCAACTATCTGACGTGTATTCCCAACATTGAGATACTCTGTGGTGAAACAAAAGACTCGCATAAAGTAGAATCTTTGTAGTTATAAAAGGAAAATTTCCAAAAGGAATGAAGAGGTTCTGCCAGATACTATATTTTTATTATTTAAAAGGTTAAACTTTGGTAAAGGGACTTTTGTTTTTTGAATTTCAGTAATTTCATTACCAATTTTTTTTTTAATTCAGATATTTACACCTAATTCCATTATCCCTTGATATAAACCTTGACAAGTCGGAGAAAGAGAGATACAAAATAGAAGGAGTACCTATTTGCGTGAAATTCAAAATGATAATAGACCAAATTTAAATAGTGAACACACAAAATGATGAAATTATTTTGATGGATACATTTAAATGCGCACTAAATAACATTACAAGAAATTTTGATAGTTTCGAGTTTACAATGCAGGTTTTGAAATGCAAAACATTTAGAATCAGAAGTTACTTCAGGGGGAATGAATGCATTTACTTCATGTTATTATAAAGCTAAAGCAGTTTTATGGGCCTTGAGTCAAAACGAATATTTTAAATCATTGTACGATGGACTAAATTTAAATCAGAAAGTAAAAAATTAATCAAAATAATGATCATTAATCTTTCACGAAAGAAACTAAATAATGAATTATGGTCGAATTTCGATCCCTGGGCGATCACTAGTGTGAATAAATAGCGTGTGCATTTGCCTGATTATAAAATCTTAACCTACGTCTCAATCACAAAGCCAAATACTGAAGGCTGATGGCACACATGTAAGATGAAGAGGAGCTGCCATCATGTGCACGGTCCATTTGTTCTCAGTAAGACTACTGCGAACTTGTTAAGCTGCTTCGGTTAAGAGTATCAAAGGTTGCTTATGTAAAACTCATCACACTTTTTTTTCCCAATGAAATGGTGCTGGATGTTCAAGTTGCAGCGATAAAATGATCTCTTTCGACCTTGAGCAGTTGCCGTGAGGCACGCCAACCATCTCGTGTCTGCGCGTGTTTCTTCACGTGATTCCCGCAGTGGCGAGAGGAACGGTGAGCGAGAGTCAAGGTCGAAGCAATCATAACAGGGAGATCTGCAGACACCTGCTGTCACTCTGATCGTACATAATAGCTTCTCGGGAAGTGTGTGCACTGAGGACTGAATGGCGGTTTAGATTAACGCTAATGGCTGATTTCATTAACTTAATTGCATTCCTTCTGAGGATTCTGATTAAACTGACTAGACTTCTTGCTACAGTTTTGTCACCAATTTCACACTGCTAAAGCCGTATTTAGTGCAACGTCTTAACTACTGGGGATGATCCATTTCACATTAATCATCACACTAAAGTCCATATACACTGATCCAGTGACTTAATCGCTTAATGAAATCAATTGTAAGATTTTACATTTTTATTCATTGTTTCGGCGTTTCTCTAGATAAAAATGAACCTCAGCTAGTAACAGGAGACCAGTGCTCTGCATGCTTTGAGTAAAACATTGTATTTCAAATACATTTAAGTGTTCACTCTAGGAATGACAACCTTTAGAAGCAGAAGCTATCTAAAACCATTATAATAATTTGCTAACCACTTCCCTGTACTTGTATGTCTAGCATGAACTAGAGTTGTTCAGGACGTATTTTCATGTCACCCTGAGGGGTGATTGGAACGTAATGAAATGAACAAGGGCATAGTAATAAAGCATCCTTCCAAACGTTTCTATGCTTTTAGTGCCTTAGAAATACGACACTGAAAATCGAGTATACTGACAAAGTTAACATCTTTCATACTGCTATGTTCTTAGTAAGAAACTGTTACGGTAACATAAATTGACGGCGGTTATGGACGCTGAAAAAGATTTATTTTCATGGGATTTACGTATCCTAGTACTGCATATGAGATCTGTGAATTCGTAGCTCAATGTACGCAACACAATTAATTACTTTACATCATGTTAAAAATTCAGCAGACCTGTCTTTTTTGAAAACTGTAATCATCCGCATAATTATCGAGAAATCTTAGTGACAATTTCATGTTTGAGCAGCTACGAAGATCGAAAAACATTTCTCTGCATTTTATTAAATTACATTTGCCAACCATATGAAGGTATTGAGATAGCGAAAGTACTGTAAAAAGAGATCGGAGTAATGACTTCTAATATACTAAATGTTGGATACATTTACGTGTACTATTTTGATTTGCTCAACGAATACAAAACATTAGATCATATGATTAATGAACAAATCACTTAAGCATCTTTTAATACACACAACATATTTAATAGTAACAAAATATTTATGAGCCTAATCCTTTAGGTACGAGAAAATAATTGCCAAACGTGCAGTGAAAAGAAAACCATAATACTGTGTATGTCTAAACCAGTCCATGCAGTCACAGCACGCTTATAAAATCTGCAAGTTACTGACTCCTGATGAAGGCAGCAGAGCTGCATACAAACGCTGTGTTTCCATGATAACGAACAGGTGGACAATCGAAAAGATTATACTGTTTAAATATATGATTCAGCCAAATGAAAGATCTTACCCTGTTTTCTTCATGGAAGCTAAAGGTAGGATAAGTTGTAGAATGGACGAATTTCTGTCGTAAGAATATAATTATTAATAAATTAGCTGATACCCGCGACTTCGTACGCGTGGATTAAGAATTTCTTTGCCAGAATTGAGTATAGAAAGTTGTTGGTAGCGAAGGATAGGTCCCAGATAACACCGAGTCGGCATAATATGACAGGAAAGCCATCACTATATCATTCTACCATCGAACCTGTCTCTTGAAGAGAATCAATTTCCAACATATTTAAAAACAGAAAAAACAAACGAAGGTGAGGGGATGTGGGGGGGGGGGGGAGGGTGGAGGTGTTAACTAAGGGCAGCTTTATTTCAGCTTGGTCTTTTCTTCTTTCTCCAGCATGAGCATCCGATTCTTGGGTTCTAATAACTTTAGCTGTTCGTGCTCTGCTAGAAGAAATTTATTAACAACACACTAACATAATGCGCGAGAAGCATAGCTTGAGCAAGCGACGTAACATTACATACTAACACACACATCCGTCTCTCTGTCACCATTCGATAAGTTCTCAAAATTTCGTGACTACAACTGTTAATCATACCGAAAAAAAATGTCCTATGCCCTCCCTACAGATTTTCTTGTCAAATTCTGTCAATATCGGTATAGGCATTTAGTTGTCAAAACGTAACAAAAGACAGACTTACTTCCGCATTTATAGTATTATTACTGCAGATCATACACACACTGACTACGAATCACCCCTGAGGGATCAATATAACGTAAAAAAGTGTACACCTACAGCATTACAAGACTACCTACGATTTTCCTCGCATTGCACCCCTAACATTGTGATATCTACAGTTTAACATTCAATCCGAATAACCGACGGCCCAGGCGTGACTCTTACGATAAACAATTTTTTAAAAATCTTAGCCTCCACGGAGATTTTAACAGACCACGACCCAAACAACAGTAAGCAAGCGCTTTAATCACTGAGCTACCTGATCGCTACACGGAAAAACAGTTCAGAGACCTCCATATCCAATGCGTCTGTATGTCGCCGTTCAGTAATTTTTCGAAATTATGAGACATGTATTATTTATACATATAATTTTTCAACCAAATGTAGACAGTATTTTTCTACTTGTTTCAAAAGATAAGTGTGTAAAGTTTCATCGAGATCGGATGAAAACTGTGGATTTATATGAAGAACAAACAAACAAACAAACACAATCAAACAAACATACATACATACATACATACATATATCTTTATATATATATATATATAATGTGATGATAATGCGTTGAAAATAAACCTTGGACCTCTTTCTTCTCAGCTTAATAGGGTTGTTTATTTTTGTACTCAGTGACTAATACACAAGGTCGTAAATTAAACTCTTGTTTCTTTTGAACTATCTGTTTCGTTATAAACAAACAGTCTGAGTATCATCATTCTTTCCATTTTAGTAAAATCAGCATGTGGGATTTTAGGCAATTCAGGGTCGACATTTGAATATCAGGGGGTTGTGCAGCCGTACAGGATAGGCCTATTGTTAAATTTTATTGTAAAGTTTATTTTTCCCACAATTTTAGAGGCTTGTCAGGTGCTGCACGAACGTAATGTTCAATAGCACTTGTGTATCTATCCCGGTTTTCTTTTACTGATTTCTTTCTTTGTGATAACGCTTTTACTCTTATAGTTCTACTGTGGCATTTGATGTACGCCTGGAATTAAGAACGCATTATCTCTCTTGATTACAGATGTGTAAACAACTTGCGTGTTTGTTTTTAATTCTCTTCACCGGCACTTCTTCGTTGTAATTGGTGTTACACCCTTATCTTTCCGCCATTCTTCATATTCATTGTTCCCTACAGTTCTTTTATTTCGGTAGTTTTTCTTTCAGAGTTCCTAGTGAAGCTCCTCTGAACACCGAGAAGATCGCTTTATGACTGCTGAAGATTTCACATAGTCTACAGAGCTCTGTAAGTTATTAGTTTACCTTTCCGCCACCTGCAGCGTCACCATGCAAAATTTGCATTGTTAACTTCCGGTTGGACATACTACGTATGTTTTTGTATAGGATGTAGTCTAGAAGAACTTAACCGTGAAAGAGTTGAAGGAGTAGTTTCTTAAAGACGGAGCACGTAACCTGTCGAAGTGAACTAGGGAAAAATTGATTAACAGGCTAGAATTCACAAGATCAAAGCCAAATAAGCCTTGAAGATACCGTTTAATGTGGGCGTTTTAATATTTGTTTTGATCCGCTTGAAATCATTTTAAAACTTTAAATGTCTGATTTAAGGTTTTTTATATGTGTTTATAGAAGAGTTTTTGGATTGTATTTACCGGTTATATAGGGGAAAAGAACACCTGAATACTAATCAAAAAAAGTTTGAAGTTGAGTTTATTCTTCAGTGTACTAATTTCCCCAAAAATCGCGATTATTGTGCTCTGAAACACTTCTGGAAGTACCAGAATTGTACTCTTCCGTCAGATCTGTCACAGATCACACCCTATCATGCTTTACAGAGCGGGCAAGCCTCCGATCTCCACGTTCTGTGATGTGGCATGTGTGTCCACCACATTGTCGCCTACTCGTGATTTCACCGACCCTTCGAACACTTTCCATAAGTGTTCACTACAGTAGCACGCGACAGCCGACCAGCCTCTCCGTTTCCGAGATTCTCGTTGCCTGGTGCCGCGTCCACAAACAGATGGCCCGTAATTTAAGGGAATTTCCTGAACTGTGCGTAGAAATCTGGTTTCAGATACCTCTGGAACCCTACCAAGGACTTCATGAATGTTACTTTGTGCGCTTTCTACGCCGATCGGGTAAACTGTTTTACTTGATACTAGATTTTATCAGTAAAATGTATATATTTCGTTTGGGTGACATCATGATGCGATGTATTTATTTTTATGTTGACAACATTGAGGGTTTTTGTTTGAGTTCGAATCCCCGTCCGGGCATCCAGATTTGAGTTTTCCATGGTTTCCCCAAATCACTCCAGGCAAATGCCGGGATGCTTCCTTCAAAAAGGCCAAAGCCGAATTACTTCATGTTCCTTGTCCCCAGTCCCATCCCGCCTCTAATGACCTTAGCCGTCGACGAAGCGTAAAGCAATAAGTAAAAGGTCTTTGTTTCATCACTTCTCTTCTGGTTCTAACAATTATTTTCTGTGTACAAGACGTGCTCATCAAGAACAAAATAAGTTGCTCTCAGTGTACTAAGCATTTAGCGATGGTTTATGCCAGGTACGTAAGAGCTGATAATAGCAACAGTTGTGTCTCAGTTCTCTAAAAGGATTTACTCTGACGTTAGTCACTGTAATTTACGTGGTACTAATGAGGAATTCCTTCTGTCAGATATCCTCCTGTATTGACATACACACTGTCCGTGCAGATGTAATGTCCTATTATGGATCCTTCTGCTTCTTGTTAACCCGGGAAGCCCGCGTCTGCTGTAGAAAAGTAGCATCCAGCTGCGTCACGAGATGAGGAGCCAATCGTGATTTGAGAATACAAATGTCAGCGTTACACTCAGCAACTTCGAATCCGTCTACCGTGCACAAAGCATTGTGCCTCTTTCAAACAGACTTCCTATGGGGGTTTCCAAGCACCGAAAGCTTCAATTGTTGACGATTCATTTTGGAGTTTTCCTTGCTCACAGTTTCTTAGAAATTGTTTCAAGCTCTCTTCTTCAGATTCCTCTAATTTAGCTTATTATACTACTCATATTTTATACGCTATACCATTTTATTTCTGTGGAACTTATTCTAAACGCTGGTTTTGTTTCTAACCGAGCGAAATGGGTGAGCGGAAGGACGCGGGTTCGAATCCCCGTCCGGCCATCCAGATTTGGGTTTTCCATGGTTTCGCCAAATCATTCCAGGCTGGGATGGTTCCGTCAAAATGCCCGAATTTCTTCCTGTTCCTTGCTCCCAGTTCTTTCTGCTTCTATTGACTTCGACGTCGACGAGGCGTATAGCCGTAAGCAAAAAAAAAAAAAAAAAAAAAAAAAAAGGCTTCATTCCTCCTTAAGGAGGTCTACTAATCCTACGACTAAGTAATAGTTCATTAATAACTTTCCTCCGTTTATTCTATATTGGTCCAAATACGTAGGTAACTGTGATTTGTGCAAATTATGCCATGTGTGTTGTCGCCAGCTGTGTGGGACAATTAAGAACGAAGGATGTGAGAACAGGTGACAGGACTAGAGATATGCTGTTATCGAAAGACTACATTGATCTCCTGGTGAATGAAGACGCAGATAACATTTGTCTGAATCTCGGTCTCTGTCGTAATTTTAACTGTCCTTGAAGTGATGAATCTTAGTTTTGTTCAAAAAAGGGGCTCCACGACGCTATGTGGTTCGTAATCCATGTTAATCCGTAGGTACCTTTAACCCGGAAGTATTATCCGGCTTAGGCACTAAGAAACGAGATCAGGCAAGGCAAAAACTTTCTTCTCTTTCTTCATAGTTATCATAATAATCATAGTAATCTTCCAAAATATACTTTATGGCTGACTTCCGTTCTATTCCCTACCAACAATTCCATACATCACGGGCAGTCGACATCTGCTGATCTGCCGGATAGGTTACGGAATCCTTAAATCTAATTTTATGATTGCTTTCTTTGAATACAATACTGCAATAGATATTAATACATTTCGTTAAAACATAAGAAAAACAGAATAAAGATAATTGCACGTTCTGGTAGACGTTACATATTAGTTTGGTAAAAATATTCTTGCTGCTATAAATAGGCGAGTCTGAAGTAGTATATTCCGAAATGATTACCCGACTCTACCAGTAGTTATAGTCGACCGCAGCGGGTTGCTGTCACGTTTCAGCCTCAATGCCGCGCTGCTCCTAATAGCAGAGTTATAAAAACGTCGCGCACCATCGAACACGTACCGCGACCGTACTCAACGCAGAGCACAGTTTCACAAGACACGACTGTCCTTCAGAGGACGGTTCAGACACTGTTGCAAAGTGAACACTGCGCCAGATTTGATGGACTAGTGACAGACGTAAAGGGGCCCATGTTTCTGCGGTGAACAAATTTTACTGATACTAAGGATCAAAGTATCAACAGCAAAGTGCCCAGCCAGCGTAACGATATATATGTAATGTTTTGTTTCCAAGAAGATCTGCTGGGAAGCATTATAAGTTGTCACAATAACATGTATGCGGATTGTGGGTTGTGATGGCTGGCACGAGATGAACTACCCAACAAAATATGATTCTGCATCAAACCAATACGAAGTCCCGCTAGACGATAAAAAAAAAAAAAAAAAAAAATTTATTGATAAATTTTTCACTGGAAATTAATCGAGTTAAAATGTTGTTTAAACACAATACTTTGACAAATGTATTCTCCGTTGTTATCTTCCATTATATACAGACAGCCTACGACAATGTTAGCATTCCCATCTTAATGAAAAAGCTTGTTACACTAGGAATGCCAAGAAAATTGGCTGCCAGTCTGTACTCTTTTATCAGATATGGTAATTTACGTAAGCTCGAAGAGAATAGAGTAGGTCCACGTAAAGCTACACAAGGCCTTCCTCAAGGAGCAATTTTAAATCCGTTATTATAAATACACGATATAATTCACCAATTATCGCCTAGAGTAAAAAACACTTCACTTCGCAGATGACGTTGTCATATACACTACCGATGAGTCACAGACGGAAGTTCAAAATTTCTTGAGTGAAGCAATAATAGTCCTCGTGCAGTAATTACAGAACAGCAGCCTAGAAATATCATGTGAAAAGTCAATTTTACACCGCATAAGAACACAAACTCGATACTTAGTAAACAAAACAGAACAACCATTCGCAAGAAAAAACACATAGTGCAGTGCAATAAAGTGCAGTATTGTGAATCAGAATAATGAAGACACTTCTCAACAAAAATTCAAAATCACTGATGCTGAGAATTGGGCTAAAAGAAATGCAATAGACCACAAATTGTAAGTAGATTATAAGTTAGATAATAATTAATTCCACTGTACCAAACACAACATAACATGCTTACAACTTTTGTACGTAATTAACAGAAAAAAAACCCGCTGAAGATGCTTCTGCAAAAGAAGTGAAACGCGTACGGGAGACCAATAAATAGCAAAAAAAAAGTCAATTGCTTTGGGGTAATTTATTTATTAATATTATCAGCAATTGAGGAAAATGATCCATAACATCCAGATATTGAAAAGTTGATAGTTGTAATCATTTCAAAAAGGAAAATTCTGTTTAACCATCACAACCTCCAATTAAGAACATAGAGCCTCCCATTGAGGAGACAAGGTCGATTCCTTGGGACGATTCTAGACAGCCGGCTCAGATGTAATCATCACATAGACCACCTGGTTGAAAAAGCTGACGCACGACTACACGTAATAAGAATGTTTGCTGGTTCTTGGTGGGGTTCCCACCCCAAAACGCTGCTGCTCCTGTATCGAGCACTGATCAGATCGCTACTGAATTATGGTAGCATGTTATACCTCAATGCAAGAAAAGACGCGTTTCAAAAATAAGAAGGGTTTCAGTCACACTGTTTCAGAACCTGCGTGAGAGCTATGCGCACCACTCCTACCAACACCTTGCTTGTTGAAGTAGGGGAAGTACCTTTTCATATACGGCGAAAATCCCTCGCCGAAAAGTTTCTGTTTGAAAAATTAGAAGTGACCACCTATTACAAGAAAGTTTTAAAATGATGGAAACGCTAATAAAAAAATGAGAATAATAGTGTAGGCTCCCTCTTCTTAATGTCTACTCGTTCTGAAAAAAAAGTTTGTTGCCTAAAAAACACATCCTATCTATCTTGAACCCTACGAAGTGCGTTTTGGAACAAATCATTTACATTTTTTGGAAGTAGACGGAAATGCAAACACAAATCAGAAAATAATCCATTACATTTCAACGTTAGGTGACAACATATTTAATATATGTGTGAGTGGAGACTTTCCCGGCGTATCAATGCAACAAAATCTTCTCGGGTGTCCCGCCGGATGGTGGTGTAAAGGAGGTTCGATGGGTGGCCAAGCCAGTCGAGGCAGAGACAGACAGCTGAGAACAACTGCCAGATACCTGATGAAGACAGCAGAGCCAGCTGTCCAAACGTCGTGTTTTTACACCACCATCCGGCGGGACACCCGAGAAGATTTTGTTGCATATTTAATGTAAGTATATATACAGTTGAATCGAAGTTACCACGAAAGAGTAAAGTAGGGTGCTCCTTTTTCCGCTCCAGCACAGGATTTTCTCCCCAGTATTCTCTCCCGGAAGAAACGTCCATCGTCTCAGCTGAGGCGAGAGCTGCTCTTGAAGCAATTAAATATAGCCACCAATGCGGCCATTTTGTAAAATTGATTTTTTTTTCAGGGTGGAACACTATTTAGATAATCTTAAAAATCAAAACGTTATCTAAATATGAAATTTCATCCAAATCGTTAGCGCCGTTCCCGAGATCCAATATATATATATATATATATACATACAAGAATTGCTCGTTTAAAGATATAAGATTTTAATTATTTAGTTTCGCCATTCCTGCCACAGAGAAATCACACTTTCCCCTTCGTTGTTATGGGGAATAATTCTGGGGGTTGGTCACCTAATAAAAATACTTTATCGGTACCTGAACTGTGCTCGACCAGCAGAAGGCAAATCACTCTACTGGCTGACGTGTACACAAGAATAGGTAATATAGACTAATTTGGTAACTAAGATCTAATTTATTGCAGATCTTGTAATGCATGCTTAGATTTTTCCTGCTGTTACAACAATTTATCTGACAAGAAATAGAAACAATTAAAGAAAGGTATTTAAATTAATTCATAAAATGACGCCAATGCAACTGTATTATGTATGTTTATTGCCGTACGTGTTTCGCCTCTCCTCGAGGCATCATCAGCGACGAATCTATTTTAAAATTTACATTGATTTACAAAATTATTTGACATAACGCTAAATTGATACATTTTCTTATTATTTACACTTACTATTTACATTAGTGGATTTCAGGATAGTAACCACACATCTTTGCTTTCTCTCCAAAGCATGTTTCCATTACAGCCATTTGTCTTTGCTGTTGTGTACACGATAAAAACATTGCGTCTTCTACAATTCGCTTGTTTTGGTGGCCATCTTATTTTCTTACTGTCAAAGGTGGTGATGCGCTGACGGCGCCAGATTTGAAATTTCGTGTGAGATTTTATATCTAATTTAATGTAAGTGTGTTAGTGCATGTATTTCTTAGGTTAATTTCTTTACTGTAGGGTTATTGTATGTTTACCAGTTTGAACAGTGTTTGGTTTGTTAAGTTTATGTGGTCATTCAGTACATGCTTGCCATTTTTTATTGCTTTTTGTATGTGGTAGTTTTCTTGTAGAGTGAGGGTATTGTGTCTGTAACTGTTGATTGCGAGTATTTGCCTGTCTTTGTTAATGTCTGTTGGTAAGTGATCGTTTTCTATTAGATGTTCGGTGAATGTGGAGTGGTTGCTGTATTTTCGTGCCCTCATGTGTTCTTTGTATCTGGTTTTAAACTGTCTTTTTGTCTGTCCTATGTATATTGCATCACAATTGTGAAATGTCAGTTGATATATGCCTGTGTTTTGATTGTTGTATCTGTCTAAGTGGGTATTTAACTGTTTGTGAACCGAGTTGTCTGTTCGTAGAGCAATGTTTATGCCTTGTTTTTTTTTTTTAAATGTTTGTGATTCTGTGGGTGTATTTGTTGGAATATGTCATTGAATACCATTTACTTTTATTTTCAGTGTTTATTGTGGTTTGTGAGTTGTTTTGAATTGTCTGTGTTGTGGGTGTCCTTGTCTGTTGGGTACTGGGTGGCTGAAGTTTGGTTGTGTTAGTTATTTTCTGTTCTTTCTCCATTTTGTTTGTGATTTTTCTGTTTATTGTGTCAACTGTCTGTGATTTATATCCATTTTTTGTTGCTATTTCCTTTATTGTGTTAAGTTCTATTTGGTAGTTTTTCTTTGTTAGTGGTGTTCTGTTTAATCTGTTTAGCATGAACCGTATTGCAGCTTGTTTGTGGTTTTGTGGGTGGTTTGATGTGGAGTGTATTATTTGATCTGTTGCTGTAGGTTTCCTGTATATCTGAAATGAGTGTGTGTTTGCATCTTTTGTTATGGTGAGATCTAAGAAATTCAGTTTTCCTTGGTTTTCCTTTTCTATTGTGAAGGTGATGTTTTTGTGTATATTGTTTATGTCTTGGTGCAGTTCAGTTATGCGGTCTTCTGTTTCATTGATGAGGCATATTACATCATCAACAAATCTCCACCAATAGATACAATATTATCTATAGATTCGTCACTGATGATGCCTCGAGGAGAGGCGAAACGCGTACGGCAATAAACCTACATAATACAGTTGCATTGGCGTCATTTTATGAATTAATTTACTGAGCAACTGCGGAAAAATGGCCTACAGCAACATTGCAAAGGTATTTAAATTCAACTTAAGACATATATTTTAATTTGGTGACCAATGCTTTGAATTTTGTAAATGCGGTCGTGATTGGAAGTAGTAGAAAGAAAAAGATATGAAATTGATGAGAAAAAACACACCGTGTAAATGAATACGAATCGGATGTAATGGAGGCTGAATTGCGATTGTGCAGTATGCTTGGGGCATATGTTGGTTTACAATCTCCGTTTTTCTAATGCAATTAGCGAAATGCCACTTGTAAAACGTGACCATGCCGTTGCCAAAGGCTAACACGTGAGTTCAAAGCGATCATCACACGGAAGGAGAATCCCGAGTAGAGAAGGTGCGGGACAGGTTTGCGGTGAACTCCCGCAGCGTATGAGCGTTTCGGAAACACCGAGGAAGCCTCGCAGTATCCGCAGTAATGACTCACACAGCGCACTACAGCGAGGCTTGTGGAGTTTCCTCGTTTCTTTGTCAACGGACTTCGTGCAAACAATATCACTGAGCGTGGTGGATGGGCGGTAACGCTCTGGCCTCACTTTCAGGAGAACACGGCATCGAATCCCCGTCCGGCCATCCAGATTAGGGTATTAAATGGTTTCAACAAACCATTCCAGGAGAATGCCGGGTTGGTTCCTATAAAAAGACATTGACGAAATCCTTCCGTTCTTTGCTTCCAGACTTTCCCTGCCTCTAATGACCTAGATGTTGACGAGGCGCAATAAGAAAAAAATTCATTACTGAGAAAAATTTCACAAGTTGCGGTGCCAATATTAATTATTTTTGCGCGCGCTTGGGATGTAATGTGCGAATTAATACTAAAACTCGTGCAAATAATTCTGTCAATGACTTATAGTGAAAATAGCCATCAAAAAGTCGTTTAAAAGAGGGGGAAAATGTACCCGTACATTACAAGCAACAAATAATTTCTACATTACAGGCCAGTCTATTCACGAGGTAGAGTGCGTGAAATTTTTAAGTTTGTATATTGATCATAATTTAAATTGGAAGCTACATGTTTCTGACTTACTAAAGCGATTGGATGCAGCCACATTTACAATTCATACAATTTCAGCTATAGGTGATCTCCGTATGACGAAACTAGTTTATTTTGCTTATTTTCACTCCTTAATGTCATGTCTATTAATATTCTGCGGCAATTCTACTCATAGAGAAAGTGTTTAGCGCATAGAAGCAAGCAATAAGAACTATGTGTAGGGGTTAGTAGTAGAACTTCATGTAGAGAGCTGTTCAATAAGTTAGGGATTTTAACACTGTTTGCTGAATATATATACACATTAATGTCCTTTGTAGTCACAATTTATACTTTGAAACAAATAGTAAAATACACAATTATGGCACTAGAAGCAAAAATTATCTTCACAAAGATTACATGTCGTTGTCATTTGTTCAAAAAGGGATCAGATATTCAGGGATACATATCTTCAATAAGCTCCCAACACAGGTTAAATGTCTAGCAGATGATATTTTTAAATTCGGGAAAAAATTGAAAGAATTTTTAATAGACAAGTACTAATCTGTCGATGAATGTATTTCTAAGGTATCTGCAAAACAACTGCCAGTAGTTTGTGTAAATGTTGTTGACATAACTAATGTATCTTCTGAAATCTTCTGGTGTATTTATTATTTTGTTATGCAATTGTTTAACTGCAGTTGTCAACTTTCCACAACCCACACAGCCATCGCTTATGTTTGGATTAATGGAAAATGAATATTAAAATCCATACTTGATACTTCTCTGCATTTCAACTCACAAAATTAATGTACTTTTACTTGAAAATAAGCGTTTCTCAACAAATAGATATGTGGTGAAATCATTGACGAAATTGACTGAATGGAATCCTTTTTTCTGCCTTCCGCATTTCCTCCGCCTGCTTGTGGCTTGCGGCGCCTTTTGTGCGACGCTATTCAGGTCTGCTGAAGCCAAGAAGCGGATTTTCCCGACCACAGAGTCAGTGGTCCGCAGTGAACTCTCTCGCAATTGTAGGTCATCGACGCAAACCTTGACATTCAGGTTCCTGTAATTTACAAATGACCAACCGTGGCGCAAAGGAAAAAAATAAAAAAACATTTCAATTTTTCCATTCACAGTAGAAACCGAAGAGATCGAAGACATTGACGAAAATGAAATCACAAACGCTCTAAAAAGGCTTCATCAAAACAAATTACTGGGATACGACGGAATTAACAATATCATTCTTACTCAACTTCCAGAGGCTATCCGATATATTTAACTCCAACATCAGACACCGGAGATTTCCGACAGCCTGGAAAGAAGCGCAAATAGTGGCACTCCCCAAACCAGAGAAGGACCCAACATTCCCGAAAATTATGACCAGTGTCACTACTGCCAGCAGTGTCTAAAACATTCGAGAGACTACTGCTAAAAGGACTTATGGTACATATAACGCCTGATGGTACATATTCTGTGGCTGAACATCTTTCGGACTGAACATCTTTCCGGCTGAACATCTTTCGGACTGAACATCTCTCCGGCTCAACATCTCTCCGGTTCAACATCTTTCCGGCTCAACATCTTTCTGGCTCAACATCTTTCTGGCTCAACATCATTCCGGCTCAACATCATTCCGGCTCAACATCATTCCGGCTCAACATCATTCCGGCTGAAGATCATTCCGGCTCAACATCTTTCAGGCTGAACAATTTGGACTCCGCACCGGGCACTCAAACTCACCAACTGCTTAGGGTCGTTGAAGCTGCAACCGACGCTTTCAACCACCGTAGATATTGTGGAATGATCTTATTAGATGTTGCAAAAGAATTCGACACGGTCTGACATGGGGGACTGCTTCTAAAAATGAAAACAACAGGAATCCCTAGACGGTAAATAGAACTAATATGTAGCTACCTAAGCCACAGGTCATTAACAGAAAGAATTGAGAAATCGCAGTCGACAAGAAAAAGAGTTCGCGCTGGTGTACTACAAAGTTCGATTTTGGGCCTGATTCTGTTCTTAATCTTCACCAGTGACATTCCCAGACCACAATTTATACTCACGGCATATTCATTATATGATGATGCGTCTTACTACGGCATCTTCGAGTCCCTTTCTATGCTTCATAGTTAGTTAATTGCGTAAATTTCTGTTTCTTGGGAATCTTGAAACGTTTCTACTTTTACAAAGTCATTTTTGTCTTGTATTTTTGCGAACACTCTAACTCTGCTTCTAAACAATTTCACTCATTGAAGTGAAGTATATTAACGCTAAAACACACAACGTATTAAAATTTTGTTAATGCCCACGTTATAATTAGTTGTTCCTCAAAGAATGTTGGTGCAAAGAGACGATCAATTTTTATTTTGTTTAAAAATTGTGGTGGGTGAGTGATAACGCTGTGGCCTCCCACTCGGGAGGCTGCGGGTTCGAATCTCCGTCCGGCCATCCAGATTTCGGTTTTCCATGGTTGCCCCAAATCACTCCAAGCAATTGCCGGGATGATTTCTTCTAAAGGCCTTGGCCGATCTCCTTCCCATTCCTTGCCCTTAAATTTTCATGTTACCTGAAGGTACTGTTTCTAATTCGCTGGTAACTGGCTGTTTTAAGCAACACCTCAAATATCTACAGTGGTCGGAAGCGCGTCAGAGCTGGTGAGCTCTTCCGGTTCCTATTGAAGCTTGATAAGGCTGGACCCGACAAATAGGATGAGAAACTGAGGGGTCTAGCACGGTCAATAGTAGGCTGGAGCAATTTTCGGTAATCGCACTATAAAAAATTAGTATAATCACTTATTACCTACATAGGAACGTACTAAGCGTTTATTAAAATGTGAAACTGTCAAGTACCGAGACTGCAACACACACAATTACAATTTCTTAATTTACTAATAACTGGATGGAAGTAGTATGAAACCCTAAATCAGGGATGGCCAACTCGCCGCCGTCGGAGCAGGATCATTACATTCGTCAACGTTAGCTTTCAACAGTTAAGTCAAACTCTACAACACTAAGTTCAGCTGATTTCAAGTCTACTCCATTACACCGAGTATGGTGGGTGAGCGGTTAAAACTTTGGCCTCGCATTCGGCAGGACGCCGGTTCGATTCCCAATCCGGGCATCCAGATTTGGGTTTTCCATGGTTTCCCCAAATCATTCCAGGCCAGTGCCGGGATGCTTCCTTCAAAAGGCCATGTCTGAATTCGTTCCCATTCCTTGTCCTCAGTCATATACCGCCTCTAATGACCTTGACGTCGACGAGGTGTAAAGCCATAATAATAATAAAAAAACTATTCCATCACTCGCTTGATACAGCCAGGAAGAACAGTCAATACAAATCACTGATGTTCATTTGGAGAACTTTTTGCGAGTAACCACGATTCATTTCGACATCAGCAATGAAGCACTTAGTTCATCGAAACAATGTCAAAATTTGATCTACAATAATTATATTTTTAATACTTCATTAAATATGTACGTTTCATTTATAATGTTTTTTACCTTTATAAAAATATGTAAGTATTTTTTCCAAGAATGTTTAAAGTGCGGCTCGATGGAATAAATTTTGTCCCGGCTGTTGAAATGATTGTACACCACTGCCCTACGTATGGCAAACGGCGATACTCGTTAACGATGATTCGATATACCAGGGAAATAAGAAACCAACTAAGTCACTTCAGGACAACCATCTTTACACCGCAGGGACTAAATAGATAACCCCTATTGTGACTGTTAAGATGCAGAAAGTTGAATATAGCGTGGAAAAAGAATTGCCATTCTAGATGTGTGCTGGATGGTCTGCCTATTTTCCTGACGACGCAGTCGAATATATAGCCTCTGCGGATATCACACTAAAATTTTGTTAATGCATATGTGAAATAAAATAAAAAGAAGACAGTATAAATAATTGAAATATTTATTAACAGTTGGACTCAAAGAGCAAAAAAAATGTTTGTTTTAAACAATGTGTCTAGTTGATGTGCAGGAAATTGCTAAAATAATAACGAAACATTCACGATGCGGCGTTAACTAAATGAATACTCATTTCATATATAACTAATATTTTCCGGCTTACTTGAGTCATTGGATTTACACAGTGAACTTATCGACCAATAATTATTAAAAATTTATTCTTAATCAAGCTATAGGGTGTACAAACTTATACAGAAAACTATAGTTATCACTAATTATTAGTTAAACATTCAAAAAAAATTAAACTATAGCTAGACGACTCAAGTATAGTATGTTTACCTCTGAAGATGTGTTAAGAGTCTTCCTTGTTGATACTATTCCGTTAATGTAAAATTGCTGTATGGATGTAAGCCTAAATGCCAATAAAAAGAATTATTTCGCATTTATTTCCTGTAAAAGGAACTGTGGTCCCAAAAAATGGGAAAATGAAGATGTTTAATATTTCCATTCAATGAATTTCAATTGCAACACCGGTCGCATAGGTAAGGGACTCGTTGAAAGTACCAGAAGCTATAGGCCTACCCCAACATACGCTTCCAGAAATGGAGGACTTTATGATATCGAACGGTAACTTTGGGAAACAGGAGAACCGCATTCCAGCATATGAGACACATGAAGTAATAGGTCAGAAAATGTCCTACAGTTTGATGTAGAGTTTTATGTACAGATTCTACAGTGATTCTAAAACTTTCTAGCGTCATACACCATAATTGTTAGTGTGTTTTTTATTTTATTTTATTGACACTTGGCCTGTTGACCATACAGTCAATATACATTATATTTATGCATATACACTAGAGGTGGGCAAAAGAATCGTGAATCGATTCAAAGAGTCGACTCGTCTAAAAGAATCGTTTGCGGAATCGACTCACTTGGAAGAGTCACGGTTCACTCAAGAGTTGTTAAGAGGGAGCTCCGGAGCGGAGCCGTTGTTGCGCAATCGCTCACCGACTCGTCCAGGTTCTGAGTCGACTCCGAGTCGTTAACTCGACAATGTTTACGACTCTCGGCTCACTCGCTCTCGGCTCACTTCTGTCTTAATGACTCTTCCATGGATTCGGCTCTTTTTAACTCTTGATATCTGCGTAACTCGTGATTCCTTTCGATTCACAATCTTAGTTCCCACGGCGTGTTTCTTGGTTTGGCAACTTATTTGTAAGGAAATAAAGAATATTTATCTTTGGAACAGGAAAATTAAAAATATATTACAGAAATAAAAAGTTTTTTTTAAATTTAGGAATTTATTTCCTTAAATACACATTTTTCTAGTGTTTTTGGAACTAGTTATAAGTTTTTGGTTTCCTTCCAGACTGTTATAGATGCTACCACAACACAGATTTAGATTTACAAATAAATTATCAATGAATTATAAGTCCTATAACTTTTATATTTTACCACAAATAAAGTATTTCCCGATTATTTGAGGACAGGGAAAAGTATACCGATTTCAGAGCCATCTGCTATTCCCATTTTGCGTGGGTTTTTCAAATTGCGAATGCATCGAGTACTGAATTTAATTGCGATGGAGCGCGTCCGGTTATCATACGAACTTCATCAGTGTTTTAGTTGTTCTTCAGTTCTTAATTTTGTGGATAATGCAAACATTTTGCAATAGAAATGAACGAAGTTTATGAATTGGACCATTACAAAAATTAGCAGGTGCTGAAGCGGCATATATACTGTTCCAGCTGGTGAGGTTTCTACGAGGAAAAAGGTTAAACGAAAAGACGTTGGGGAACGGTGCCGTCGATGAATATAGGGGAGCGTCCAGAAATTACGTGAGACTTTTTAGGGGGGGGGGAAGGGGTCCGGAAAATCTCACGAAATCTCACCAAAGGGGGGGGGGGTCGACGGATATCTCACGTGAAATTTTGAACTTGAACGAGTGTAGAACTAAAAAAACGTAAAAAATACCAGTTTACAAGGCCAAAAACCGGCTTTTGAGGGGGTATCATTCTTTCGGGGAGCACGACAGCTAAAAAAAGTCTCGAAACTTCTCCTGGTCGAACAACTGGGGGGAGGGGGTTCCGTGAAAATCTCATGAAATCTCACCAACGGGGAGGGGGGGGGGTCTAGATTTCCGGAAAATAGCCTCACGTAATTTCTGGACGTCCCCCAAAATACTAATACTGAAACTAAGAAAATAAATATAAAATTTAAATTATGCCATTTAAACAAACACTGATTTATTGGTTTGTGGGTAAAATGCTAGTGATACGCTGTTTAACTTAAGAAAAGCACCATCCGGCAAATTAAAAAAATTTGCCAAATTTATGGAGTAAAATTGGAGCATATGTAAGGGGCGTCCATAAACCATGTAGCTCCATTTTGGCTTCTTTTGAACCCTCCCTCCCCCCAAGTAACTCGACGTGGCTTATGTCTCTAACCCCCCTCTCCCCACGTAGTTTTTTCCATGACGGAAATAAATATTTACATGGTGTTGAGTGTTCTGTATCTCATTTTAAGTGTGACAAATAATATGAATGAAAAGCTATTTGGCCTGGCTCGGAATCCCACCTTCCAACCCCCTCCACCCACCTCACAAGACCGATCTACGTGGTTTATGGACGCCCTCTAGCGAGACGTGTAACAAACATGCCACCTACAAAATCAACAATCTCAATCGACAATTACAATCTGCAACAAGGCTTAGAATCAGTAATGAAGTTTGACAACAATTAGCTGGAAGCCTTGAAAATTTCACAGTGTGGCAATCTCACATTTTGTTGACCCGGTTCGGAAAATTCCCAGATCCACCACTGGTTGTAGTTAGACAGGGGGCGGCGTAATCGGTATTGCGCAAGGGCGCTCAAATAGTTAGTGGAGAGCCTGCTTTTTGTGCTTCACTATATTCAAGTCACCGGTCCAGTTTCACGTTTCAGGTATTTATTATTTACATTTACACTTATAATCTTGCCTAGTCTTTATTAATAATGCATCCGCTGCCAAGAATGAGCACATCAGTCTCCATTCTTTGTGGTATTTATTTGTCACTGGGGGCAGGATTTTTACCGAGTTGCAGATCATATTTTAATATTTTTTAAACCAGTAGCTTTATTTCATTGAATTTTAGGGTATATTTCTGATTATCTTAAGAGTATGTATCCAGGATTTTATATAACTCGCTTCACTCATCTGAGTGTATAAGCTCCATATTCAACATCAGTATCTAAGAGTTCGTGAGACAATGTCATTGCCACAGTTAATCTCAGTGACTAAATCGTTATCACAATAAAAAAATACCGTATTTTCGCCTTCCGAAATTTCTTCCGCCTATATTTCTTTTATTGTATCGAAAATCTCGTAAACAAGCCAGTGGCGAATATAGAATACATTTTCGGGGGGGGGGAGTCGTTTAAAAGAATCGATTCTCAGCGAGGAGTGAATCGATTCCAAACGATTCATCAAAAAGAATCGGTTTGCCCATCACTAATATACACTCATTCGCCCACATTTACCCAACCATATATACAAATCACTGTTTATATTATAAGATCAAACATATTTTTCGAATGGTATACAACAGAAATAATAATTTACATAACATTAAGAAAGCACACATCAACACTGAGGACATAAAATTATAAAGATGGTTAGATGGAGAATTAAAGATTAAAAATGTTTCACAGTAAATTTTTGATAATACAGTGGAATGCTTTATTTTCACTAGTATTGTTTGGAATAATGATTTTGGAAATGATTATCATCCGACAAGAGATATAGACTTTCTGTACCTATGAAACTTTTGCCAAGTTTTTCTTATATTAATTTGCTTTGTGCAACAAACATGAATTCATCGCCTGTTTTACGCATCTTAGGAATATTTAATAATAAATAAATATTAAATAAATAATTCACCCTGAAATGATTAATTTTATGAATAATTGTCTGATCATGTATACTAGACTACAACTTGTTCCATTTACACACGAAAACGAAACGATAGTGTGATATTTGAAAATACAGATTACAATGTATCCCGAGTGGGTAAAAAATTTCGAATTTTGGTTCATAAAATGTATTTGCGAATGGATATTACGGCTAAAATCAGGTACTAAAAGCGGGTGCTGAAATATATATTGTGATTCAGCAGCGTAATAAAGCAACACAAACGAAACGGAAAGTTATTGTTTAATATTAGTTTTACTCGGATATTTTGCTTAGAGAACACTTTCCTAAAGTGACCTAATCTATATTATGCATATTCGCATTTAGAAAATTTGAGTTTTTAATAGTATCAACTTTCGTAACCACGTTTTCCACAGATTGGAAGTGAACAATGATTCCCTTGATATCATTAGCATTGCTGTATATTTTAGTCACGATTATTTCCAACTTGCTTCAAGGCTGAAAATTCTTTTAGACGTTCTTCCCTGCTGTTGACTGCTACTGTAACATATTGCAATATTTATTCGGATAAAATCGATAACATCTATGAAGTAACAATAAAATCCTCGTATAAACCATCAATAACGATGACAGTAATAATAAATATTAACAAGCACGATGAAATCATTAATATATTTTTTACTTGTAATGGTTCTGTGGGTGTATACCAAAAAGAGACTAACCAATCATTTTCTTTTTTAGGTAAGTTCGAGCAGTAAAGGAAGTAACGATGATTCAACGTCGCAGCTCCAAACGTTCGAACACGTTAACTAACAGAAAACTTCGAGCTTAGATTGTAATACAATACAGTAAGCAAGTTCTTAAAACACAAGTAAATAATGTTGTTGTAACATACAGAAGTACGAAAAGCGTGTTTACGATGCTTGACAGATAAGCTGATCATTTGACTATCTAAATCTAAAATATCTTGTATGATGTGAAGGTTATTTTAATTAAGTGACAGAAAGAGTGTAACAAGCTCCAATAAAACATCTGCACCGGGCGTGGTGGATGAGCGGTAACGCTTTGTTCTCCCATTCTAGAGGACACGGGTTCGAAATCCATTCCGGCAATCCAGATTTGGATTTTCCATGGTTTGCTGAAATAACTACTGGTACAAGCCGGGATAGTTAATTCAAAAGACCGAATTCCTTCCTATTCGTTGTCCCCAGATTTTCTCCCACCGCTAATGACCTCGAAGTCGAAGATGCGTAAAGTCATAAGCAAAATAAATATCTATCTTTAAAATGACACCATTGTGTTTCGTTCAGTTCCCTAATGTCGAACGCTAAGAAACAATCTTGAGGCTACTTTTTTTTTTTTTTAGTTTTCTTAACAAAAGGAAAACGCAGCAGTATTGCTGTCGTTCTGATGATGTCTGTCGGTGACAAGAAATCAGCACATAAACCATAGGTTTTAGATCTCAAACCTACACATATCATGTGTTTCGTAGACCTAAAATTTCATATCGAATTAAATATTTTGAAAAATTGTGTTCTATGAGGAGTCCGAGAAGTAAGGGTAGTTCTTTTTTCGTCTCTATTCCAGCTTGTGCTGTTTAGGTGTTTAGTGCTCATCAGGGAGAGGCCTAAAATAATTTTTTTACTGGAAATTATACTTGAGCGGCCATTAAAGTTGATAGTTTCAGAATATGTTTGGTACATGGTCTATCTATAAATGATATTGAAATTTGTTTTCATCATTGACTATATTTCGCATTTAAAAAACAAATTCTAAATATATGTACATACCTCTAGTATGCCTACAATTTTAAAACAAGCATTTTCATTTTGCGGCTTCTTGCCGTACATTTTTTTCACATTTATGAGACGCACACTACATAACTTACAATAAATATTATTGTTGTTGAACCATTGAAGTAAAACATCGAGCGACAACATGGCGTGGCGCTGGAAGACAATAATTAAAACCTCAATGGTGTCTGCTTGCAGAGTCAGGTATCTGTTCTGACATTTATAGGAGTCAAGTATACTGATATGTACGTACTTAAAAATTAAAATTCTACGGGCGGAAAATTTGACCGTAATTATCACTACAGTTGACAGAACCTATACGTACACACATCGGGTATTGCAGTGAAATTAAGGTGGCATTAGGCACGTCGACGTCTAGGTCATTAGCGAGTGAAATTGAAATGCTTTGATTCTTTAAGGCAGAAACCTTTTACCTTGTATTGTTTGCGAACGGCTCCAAATGGATTCCTAACGTGACTTAGGCTGAATAGCTAACGTTAACACTGCAGCTTTTAATTTTATTGACTTTTGAAATTAATGTATTGTCACAGTGAACGACTAGAGATATTAAAGCAGGATTTAGTCAAGCAAATGTGAATAACACGTTTTCTGTCACACTCACAAGTTGTTAATAATAGCGGGATAGTATTCACTCACTATATACAAGTGGATACCGTAGATGTTCAGAGAGTAGAATTTCTTGAGAACTTATTAAATTTGTATGTATGTCTGCCATCATATAAAGAAATTCTAAGGAAGATTTCCCCTGTGAGGTCAATTAATCGGTACGAAATTTCATGACTAATGCTGGACAGATATCTTTCCACGAACCTTGCATTACAACCCCTGGAGTATTTCCGTAGATAATATATTTTAGAATTTTAATTGCGAAGTTGGCATACTTAACTTCTTGTATAGTATGAAAGATAAGTCTTTCCCGGCGTATCTTTGATAAAAATTCTTCATGGCGGCAAACCCGTGAAGAATTTGTTTCTTGTATAGTTATCACCTACATTGTGCACAAGATTATGATATAATTACTTAAGTGTTAAGTATAAAAATACGGTTGTGATAGTATTTATTAATTGCAATTATTATTTATAATCGATATTAATATCAAAAGTTATTTTTCAACAAGATAGGCATTATTAATTAAAATTATTGATTGGGATTAACAGTGAATGAATATATTAATTAATAAAGAACATTTCAGCGGTCTTTAAAACATTGAAGCCAATGTTTTTTATTTATTTGATTAAGTTAAATTTATTGAAATTCACAATCTACTTGAATGTTGAATTAATGACATGAGAATCCTAATTCTTTTAATTTACCGCACTGCTGGCTGGCCAGTCGCGTCACGTTGTAGATGTGGCGTGCAATGATAGCGCCAAACGAAGGTTGCCTGCCAGTGGGCGGTGTCCCTCGGTGACGGGAGAGTGGCTTCACTGCAAGCTTCCTCTGATGGATCTCTTCCGGTCGCTCTGCTAATTCTTCTTCCGTCGTTGATGAAGATGAAATTCTATAGCTCCATACAGCCAGAGCTCCACCCAGCTCCCAACTTGCTAGATGAGTTGTTTTAGCTAATCCTGTGAGAACGCTGGACGAATGGCTCCTCCGACAGGCAAACGTGTAACACACAGTAACAGTTTATTATAGCGCGCAGATATCAGGCCTGTAATTTGTTCAGACTACCCCATTAATTACGTGGGAGTTCACCAAGCAGTCTGTGAGAACACATTTCCGGATTTATGTCCTCCGAGGAAATTTTTGCTATAACACGCTATCACAGAGTCACCGCTATTTGTTTTAACACTGAATAGTCTCGTGTCCTTTGACAGCTAGATTTACAATGTTTGTTCCCGCCACTAACAAAGAGCTTCGTTTTTTATTAGCTCAACTTCCTAATACCTTTACTTTCATGTATAAAAGAACCTGCCACTTCACACAGCAATCTCTGCAAATTCTGTGATTCCTCTATGTAAGCAGGAAAAGAGGAACTTTACAATGTTACAAAAACACAAGAGATAAATAGGTATATTACTCATGAAAATGAAAACAATTGTTATTAATCATTTCGTCTTTGACACAAATTGGCTTTTGATCTGCATTGACTCATATGCAGTTACGAATACTTATTACGAATCCTTCGTATATTTATTTCTTAACCAATATTTTTCAATACAACTGAAACATTATATGATTTATTTTTTAAATGGCTTTTAGTTTCTCAGGCTATACAGCCAGCTTAAGTGTTCTTATTATGGATCTTCCACTGTTTCTGCTTCTCCAGATCATTGTTTCCAGCAAAATAGAGACAACACAGGACGGACTCGATCTTCACACTCGCAGCAGTTAGAACTGTGCCCTCGGCCGGACTCGAAAAGGCGACCCTTATCATGCAGATCCCCTAGGCTACCGAGGCCGGTATAAACCTTATGTACTGCGTAATTTGCATGTAGTGCTGTGTGTCAGTTTGAAAATCATGGGATAATCGTCAACAAAATCATTAAAGCTTCCGGTCCAATTAATTGCTAATTAATATTTCATTTGCGTGGTAGCAATAAGGACGAAATATTGGATCGTACATTTCTTATCGGAACTATGGAATTCTTGAGCAAAAACAGCCGAAAAGACACTTCAGTATTCGCAACTCTGCCAACGGCGTTTCGCAAGCTTGAAGGCACCAGGCCAGCCGCTTTCTTAATCTGCAAAATCTCTGAAGAGATCTACAAGTGAAGTTGCTTCAAAAAGAAACTGAGAATTAAGGACAGAAAATCAACATGTCAAAACAGTTGTGCAAATGAAAACCCCAGCTACAATTAATTCTTATAACTAATCACAAGAATTTGTGGCTAGGCTGATATTTTCCGAAATTTTATACCAATTTTCTTAATATCTGTGTCAAACTTTGCTGACGGTGCTATGTTATTCAAAATATTTGGCTTCAGTAAATGAATCTGTACTTCTGCAAAGACCGTACAAATTTCTTCCTACTGTTGCAGATGGGGGAATATGATGACTGATGATCATAGAAAGACATAATAACTTGCTGGAGATCTTCTGTGAAAGCAGCAAATCACACTGAGGTTTTAATCAAAATAAAAATCGCTTCTTTTCCCTGATCTCATTAAGCAAAAATAATTCTGAAAGTAATTTTATTTCACTGAAATTTTCTGTAATTATTGTATTTGTTGCAGGACCATTAGATTTAGTTTAGTAGGACTGTTTGCATGGATTAACTTCTCTAGTTTTTTTCGGTTGTTCTTTCTACTATATATCATGACAATGTATTTAGTTAAAATCGCTTTTATAGTATATTGAAGGTTAGTAATTATGGGTGCATTACTTTTCAGTATGGCCTCTAAAAGGGATAAATTACCTGAACTGCGCGAAGTTGCCAATCAAATACGGGTTGGATGAAAAAGAAGACCCATCATATATGACAGAGTTTGAATTGGATTACAATAGGCTATTTGACAGTATTCAAAATATATTACCAATTGTAGTCGTTCGCGTAGATTAATGCTTAAGGAAGCTATTTTTGTTAAATTTGAAAATAAAGATGGATTGTTTTTAATTAAAAAAAGCAAAATAAAAATCAAATTTTTCTTGCCTCTTGTCACGTGACCGAAAACGCTCTGGGATTGGAGATCGCTTTAGTGACGTCACATGCCGGTAGGCGCTACGGCTGCGTATGGAGTGTTTCCCGCTATCCAAGTTTTCAACTATTTTTTGCTGGTTATCTCTTGTTAATAATGAGATTTTGCGTTGAATATAAAATGAAGAACAATTTGTAGAAGCCTACAGCGAAAAAATACCGTAAATTAACTGTCGGACTAGCTATAGAAACAACCACTAACTTTTATTCTACGGAGCTTGAGAATGTAATAACTTCAATTCAAGAATCATTTATATTTAAACTGGAAGTTTGAGATTAACAGAAATCCTTCATAAGAATTACTAAAATTAAAATGAAATTAGTTGTTTTAGCAGATATTTACGAGAAAAATGCAAGTGCAGTATAAGGTAAGCACAACCGTTAAATAACTGGATATTATGGACAATATTTCTTAACTGCGGATAAATAATTATAGGTAAATAAAAACATTTTCCAACGAAATTGAATTTATTCTTTATTTATTTACCGACAGCGTTCACTTCAACGCACGTAGAAACTGTGACGTTTAAGTGTTCACTATTAACGAGAAGAAAGGTAACGATGCCATGGTGTCCAGGAAGCTGCAGGGTTAATGCTATAGGAATTTGAAGATCCTTTATTATTATAATATTTTTTTCGTGAGTACATTTTTTTCCTGTTTGCCGTTTATTGCTTTACAGAATCTTGTTTTAATTATAAGAAGTATAAAACATCATGCAACCGTTTGAAACATATATTGCTGTCATACAAGAAAACATCTATAAAAAGATAACCTCCTGCTTTTAAGTTTGAAAACATACCAGAGATACATCATCATTGCAACAAAACCCAAGTACTCGGCGGTGAATTTATTTTAACAATAACATTGCACGCTAATCTCGCAACAATTCTGGAACGCTTTGAATACTTTTTGTTGGAATTTTCACGTGACGATACAACTGTATGTTGCCTTTCGGACAAATAAATGCATCTATTTAAGCGTTATTTATTTTTAATGCGCAAGTAATTTTTTAAAAAAACTTTTTATCGGTGTGCAAGTAACGTCCAGTTTCAGTTTTGAAGTCTTTTTTGGTTATCTCTCAAGCGTTTATAGGCCTAATACTCTTACTATCCAAAAATTTGTGAAACATACGGAAAAAAATTAATGTTTTGGTGGATTTTATAAAAAAATATGCGGTGCTACCAACAGTAACTAGTATCTAAAGAAAATGCTCACAAATAACAAAACATATTCCAAAGCGATGATCGAACCTAAGAACCCTAACTTTACTGATACTCGCCTTAAACATCGTACTACATTATCTCAAAGAAATTATGGTGCAAATTATATTTACGGTAAATGATATGAGACTAAGTCGCAATGTCGTCTCGGTTTCTATGAGCAAGTTGCAGCGACTTTTTCTCCTATTTCAGCGAATGCGGGAACACTTATGTTTATTTGGAGAATTTTTTTTGTTGTGGTTGTAGATTGATGTACTACACACTATTTACAAACCATATTTCCAACAATTTATACACAAATTCAAAGAAACAAACCAAACGTTACTTACGTAGAGTGAGCGTCTGCTGGCGTGTGACGTCACGAGTGGTTTTAGCCCGCGCCAGGCAGCACACGAGCGTTTTGGCGGGTTTTCAAATCCTCTAAATTTTAACGTTGAATTTTACGTAACATAAGCTCTTTTGTCAAAAAATAATTAGTACTCGGCAAATAACGTGTATCGATAAACTATTTAAAACCATTTTCAAAAAAAATAGTCTAATAGCCAATTGTTATCCAATTCAATAAAATGCGTTCTGCCTCAAGTCTGGGCGTGATCTGAACAGCTGGCTGCCAAAACAATGCTGTTCAGCTAACCACGAAATTTCAAGTAAACAACTAAATTTGATTTCATTTCCACTTAAAATGAAGTGTAATTGTGATGGCAGCTAAAAATAAATTGTGTGTTGAGGAAGTAACTACACAAAAATGTGAAGGGCAGAGATAAAATATTGTAATATGAGTCAGAGGCATATGCGACGTTCGTTTAAATTTATATTTTGTTATTTGTTTATTTACGACGATTAAATGCATAAACCCATATAAGGAAAAGTAGACTCTGATATTTATGATCTATTCTCCTTAGCGTTTGTTAGAACTAGGTCACAACATAACCTAACAATATTTTGAAAGAAGGTAAGAAACTTCTTCTTCTGCTCCTTATTCCTTCCGGATGTCGGCAACCATCCTGGCTGTCTTGTCTCTGCTGGTTGATGCTTGGATTAACTCCGTAGTCTTCGAGGATCATGTTCTCAGATTTTTTAACCAAGAAGTTCTTCTTCTACAAGCACTTCTCTTTCCTGGTATTTTCCCATGGAGAACAGATTTCAGGAGCTAGTAACGGCTATTGTTCATCGCGATGTGGCCAAGGTACTGAAGCTTCCGTGTGGTCAATATTTCCATATCTTTTTTTTTAATTTTCGGAGCACTTCCGCATTTGTGGTGTGGTCTGTCCATGGTATTCTCAACATTCTTCGATACAGCCACATTTCAATAGCTTCTATCATTTTACTGATAGTTTCAGTTAATGTCCACGTTTCAACGCCATACAGGAGGACAGAAAACACACAGCAGTGCAGGAGTCTCATCTTCGTGGTAATCGATAAATTATTAATTTTATTGAAAGTAGCCCTGGCTTTACCAATACGTGACTTTACTTCATCAGATGGATCCCAGTGGCTATTTACTGTGGTGCCAAGATACACCTTGATACACATTCAGTTGTCTTCTGGTTAATCATAATATGGCATAGGGAGTTGTTGTTTTATCCAATGACCATTACTTTTGTCTTATTTATATTAATGTCAAGTCTGTATACGTGGCTCCTCTGTGACTCTATATTTATAAGATATTGCAGACTTTCCTGACTGTCTGCAAAAATGACTGTGTCATCTGCGTAGCGAATGTTGTTTATCCAGTTTCTGTTTAACAGCACTCCCATATCCACATCGCTCAACGCCTCCCTAAAGATATACTCTGAATACATGTTAAAAAATAAAGGGAACAGGATACAACCTTGTCTTACTCGACGAAGAATTTTTACTTCATCCGTATTTTCTTCCTCCAGTCTCACATGAGCAGATTGGTTCGAGTACAGGTTAACAATAATTCTCAGGTCTTTGTCATCCAAACCAAGAAACAGGAAAGGTGAGAAACAGAAAGTTTTATAAAAAACTGCGAGAAAGATTGCATAAAACGTAAGAAATTACAAAATATATCAAACTTTTTTAGAAACTTTTCATAACAATAAATATTCCTCGTTTTTTATGTGCTTTCGGGTGTAATTGCAAGTAGAACCAAAACGGAGGGCGGAGATAAAAAATATTATAATGCCAGGCAGAGAAGCGACGTCCATCTACTCACAGCACGTCTGCTTTAATAATGGATATTTTGTTTATCTCCGTTGCCTGCTGTAGAAGTAGTATCGTCAAATCGAAGGGCAGTGAGAAATTTTAATGAGTAGAAATGTTTATTTATTACTAGCTCGTACCCGCGACTTCGTACGCATGGATTAAGAATTTTTTGCCAGAATTGAATATAGAAAGTTGTTGGAAACGAAGGATAGGTCCCAAACAACACCGAGTCGGCATAATATGACAGGAAAGCTATCACTATATCATTCTACCGTCGAACCAGTCTCTTGAAGAGAATCAATTTCCAAAATATTTCTGTCACCATTCGATAAGATCTCAAAATTTCGTGACTACAACTATTTAACATACTGGAGAAAATGTCCTGTGCTCTTCATACAGATTTTCTTGTCAAATTCCTTCTATATCTATATGGCCATTTGGTCGTCATAACGTAACAAAAAGACAGAGAATTACTTCCGTATTTATAGTATTACTACTGCTGTTCACACACACAAACACACACACCCACACACACTGACTGCGAACAACCCCTGAGGAATCATTGTAACGTAAAAAAGTGTACACCTACAGCATTGCAAGACTACCTACGATTTGCCTCGCA
This sequence comes from Vandiemenella viatica, assembly GCA_031002005.1. Taxonomy (NCBI): domain Eukaryota; kingdom Metazoa; phylum Arthropoda; class Insecta; order Orthoptera; family Morabidae; genus Vandiemenella; species Vandiemenella viatica. The sequence goes on along the minus strand of JARYHS010008074.1, from coordinate 332,378,484 downwards.
TTGTATCCTTAACTTTGTAATATCTACAGTTTAACACTCAATCCGAATAACCTACGGCCCAGGCGTGACTCTTACGATCAAAAAGAATTTTTAAAAATCTTAGCCTCCACGGAGATATGAACCGGAGACCACGACCCAAACATTTGTAAGCAAGCGCTTTAACCACTTTTTTTTTTTTGCATCTCAGCCATCTGTAATTTTATCTCTGGTTATTCGAATTTGTCTGCACTATTTTATCGTTTTTCTCAGTCGGGACAACACAGGACTGACACAACACCCATGCCCGCGGCCGGACTCGAACCGGCGACCCTGGCAACGTGAGGCAAGCTCGCTAGCCACTACGCTACCAAGGCCGGCTCAAGCGCTTTAACCACTGAGCTGCCAGTCCACTACTCCACTGAGCTGTCTGACCGATACACGGAAACGCAGTATAGAGACGTCCATATCCAACGCGTCTGTCTATCACCATTCAGTAGTATTTCGAAATTATGAGACAACATGTATTATTTATACAAATAATTTTTCAATTAAATGTAGACAGTGTTTTTCTCCTTGTTTCAAAGGATAAGTGTACAAAGTTTCATCGAAAACTGTGGATTTGTATGAAGAACTAACAAACAAACATACACACATACATTCATCTTTATATATATAGATTATTATTATTATAACTTATGAGTTGGCTATTTGTCACGCTCCCCTTGTAACGGTCTTTACACCCTAGTTGCTATTTTTTGGTCCTATCTTGAATATTAGTATGCCTGGACTTTGTACACGAAACCATTTAAAACATGCTGAACTACTGAGCCCAATATCCACTTTGCGGGCAGGATGCCGTCTACTCGTCGTGTTGCGTCACTGACGTGCGCTATCAGCTCTCCTGGCGAACAGAGGAGAAAGTGGGCTCTCGCGGTGCGTGCATTCGGAGTAGGCAACTATGTGCCTCCAGTATTGCGCTATCCAGGAATTTAATCCGCGCCACTTAACCTAATTACACTGCCTGAAAAGTCTTAAACAAGGCGAGCGAAGAGGAGAAAACGTGGTGAATACGTACTTTCGTCAGATCTGTGGAGAAACCTCTCGTCATATGCTATTACGCGTGTTTTGATGCTATTAAGAATGCCTTTCTTTGACTCTTTTAATTAAATGTCTGATACAGAACATTCCGATTTCAGTTCCCCAAAATTTTTTGTTGTGTATGACAAAATTGTTTCTTTTACGTCTGTTCATATTCCCTGCCCGATCGTGTATCACAATAAAATATAATTCATATTCCCATGGATTTCTACTCTGGATACCTATAAAAGGAAAGACATGCCTCTTTCTTTCTTTTTATGTATTGAGGCTACCAAATAGTCAATCGTAATTCCGGCTGTTGACAGCATCAACACTTTTCCACTTAGTTATGCACGAATTAAGAAATAATTTATAATTACATTTTCCGTTCTTATACATTCTAGTCATAACTTCTCGTCCAAGATCCATCCAGGTATCATGTTTTATTATATCCAGTATTTTCTTTATCCGCCGTTTTTCATCTAACGTCTCTCTCTCTCACTCTATGGAAATTTCCTCAGACAAATCAAGCAGCTCTCCTCTGAATCCCTCTAACCCCTGTAACTGATATCTGCGATGTGGGACTCATAAGATCTCGCCGTATTGTAACAAGCAGTTCATACCTCTGTACCCTTACTTCCCTAGTACATTTCATCACACTGAAAGGTATGACCTCAAACGTTTCACATCATATCCCCAATGTGTTTGTTAGAGAGCTTACTATCAAATGGTACGGCTTACACTCTTCATCGAGATAATCATACTGAAATTGTTTGAGTTTTTGAAGGCTCAGAATATTGTTAATTATTCATAATTTAATTTTCAAAATTTTTGCACATGATTAATGTTCAAATTAATGATTGAAAAGGGTGCTTGAAATGATTAAACATGTCATAACCTGACAATACATTCCTTTTAAACATGACACAGACATAAAGTGAATTTATATTTATGGTCAATAAATGATCAAAATTATGTCAATACAACACCTATGTCCTACATCAATGGCCATTAAAATAAAATATTAAGTAATGAAAATCAAACTACATCATCCTATTGATTATAATTATTTGAATATATTAGAGATAACAAGCATTTACAATTTGAAGTAGAACACTTAATGAACAGACTCATTGAAAGTTAACGTTCTGTGTATCACTCTAGCTACTTTGATATACAAATACCACAGGAATTTCTCAGGTAGTTCGAAGATTTAGAGACGCTTGTCAGATAACTTTCTTTGATCAGGATTTTAATGTGGGCTGCCACATGAAGGATTTAACTGCAAACGCCGTTTTAGAAAATTATGCAAAGTTTTTACCGTCTTATCAGCTTTGACGTAGTCAGCAACCTCAGGCACCATAATATGCCGTCACATTGAAAATTTGTAAGTTACTTAGTGACTTACAGTAAAGACTTTTATCACTCATATCCGGACGCATGATATTATGCAGGCGTTTGGTCAATCTCGTGCACTCACGTAGTCGAGAACTGGGGATAGTGCAAGTTATAACGAGAATCAAGAGACCACGAGAAACCCGCGACCTTTCTTTTTAAAAACTCGCCTCGGTGTCACTCTTGCTTGTTTTGGTAGGGCAATTTGGTTGAATACATAGGGGAGAATCCTGCCACGATAAGAGACTGCAGTTTCGTGAAAACTGAATCAAAATTCGTTGTTTTCTGGCGGCTGACCAGGTATTCTGCAAGTCACAAGTAGCGTCTTACTGAATATAACACGGTAATGACTTTTAGACTGACTTTTCTCAGTCTCCTCATAACATAAGATCCCAGAAAATTTCCATCTTCATTGGCGCAGCTGCCTTATAGGCATGTCATAATTCCAGGAGAAGAAGCAGGAAACGTGTTTGAGCTATATCAGTCTGTGACAGGCGGGTTTCCCTGATGTAGCAATGAAACCCTTGGCGCACTGAAATAGTATGAGTTGTGTTTCCTCATCGGGAAATAGTATAAATTTTGTTATTAGCTGGTATTAATTGCCTCCCAATTTCAAAACGCGATTCAAACTATCCAGAGGCCTTGTGTAGGCTAACTGTCGGAAACTCACCGGCGATGTAAATAAAGTCTGATATTCTTGGGAAATCCGCAACCTTATTCGGTTGGGTATGTTTAGGCCCCAATTTGACATAGTCAGAGTTTAAAGCGGGCTTTATTACGATTTGATTCAGCGTGATAAAACGATTTTTGGGTGAATTTTGGGATGGTTGACCTTCACGTTACAAGAAGTGAAAGCTTTTACGAATATTCTCATATTATCCTCAGTGGATGAACGGCCTTGACGTTGACTGCAAGTGAAGCCAAAGGATATATATATATATACCACAGCTATATTGATCACTCAGCCGTTGTTTCTCTCGCAGTCAGAGAGAGAGAGAGAGAGAGAGAGAGATATCTGCACTAATAATATTATATATTCCAAAGTAACTCTCTGTCTTTTTTTTACGTTTCTGGCTCCTGTCGCTGGTAATAATAAATGAACAATTGCAATTCCCTCATCTAGCTTTATTTTTTTACCATTAATCAAATACATTTACTACTTTGAAAATGACTCTGCTTCATTTGTCATGTTTCAATCATAGCGAAAAGTTGAGTAAGCGGAGAGTGGCAGACATACAAAATCAGCAGACTTCACAGTTCTCAGTGTGGCTTGTCAACAATTATTGGGTCCATTATTAATGTTTTGTTTCCAGCAGTAATCAACTAATACTATTTTGATATTATTTACTTACTTATTTATTTCTAGTTTGGATAAGAAACCAAGATAATATATATAAATATATAGCATACTAGCCGATACCCGCGACTTCGTACGCGAGGACTTAGAATTTCATTGCCATAATTGAATATATAAAACTGTCAGTAACTTAGATTGGTCCCAAACAACACCAAGTCGGCACGTATGACAGGAAAGCCATCACTATATCATACTACCGTCGAACCTGTCTCGTAAAGAGAATTAGTTTCCAACATATTTAAAAACAGAAAAATAAACGAAGGTGCGGGGATGTGGGGGGAATAACTAAAGACAGCTTTATTTCAGCTTGGTCTTATTTTCAGCACGAGCATTCGATTCTTGAGTTCTAATAACTTTAGCTGCTCGTGCTCTGCTAAAGCTACACATTAGGCCAGGTTTACACCCGCAAGGCATGTGAAAAAAGAGGACAAAATAAACTGGTACCAGAAACGTTTAGGTAGACAGAAAGTAATGGTATAGTGCAGAGCAAATCGACATCTATACTAAATAATACGTTTTGTCTCTAAACGAAATTTACTAACAAATCATACAGCAACAGACTGCGCGAGAAGCACAGCTTGAGCAAGTAACGTAACATTACAGAACAACACACGCATCCATCCATCTGTCACCATTCGATAAGGTGTCAAAACTTCGTGACTAAAACTGTTATTCATACCGAAAAAATGTCCAGTGTCTTTCCTACAGACACAAAGTATTTCCTTGTCAAATTTCATCAATATCGGTATAGCAATTCAGACCAGAAACGTAAAAAAAAGACAGAGAGTTACTTTGGAATATATAATATTATTAGTGCAGATATCTCTCTCTCTCTCTCTGACTGCGAGAGAAACAACGGCTGAGTGATCAATATAGCGTAAAAAAGTGTACACCTACAGCATAGTTAGACCGCCTATAATTTGCCAAGCATCCCCCCCCCCCACACACACAAATTTGCGATATCTACAGTTTAATATGGAATCCGAAAAACTGAACGTCCAGGCATGGCTGATCCGATCAAAAACAATTCTTAAAAATCTTTGCCTCCATCGGGATTTGAACTGGAGACCACGGTCCAAACATTAGTAAGCAAGCGCGTTAACCACTGAGCCACCATGCCGCAATACTGTAATAAAATACAGAGTCTTACACATCCTAAGCGTCGTTCAATGTTCGTTTCGGTAATTTTTCAAAATTAATTGGCCATATGTACTACTTATAAAGAAAAGCTACGTATCCTATGTCAATTAGAATGTCCCTAATAAGAGACTTTTTTTTTGGGATCTTCAAACGCATACACTCTAATTCTATTTAAATCACTGTAGCTTACCTACATAAAAAAATGTATCCTCCTACAATGACGTTAACCCGTGCCGAGATGACCCGAAAGTTTACGAAAAATGCTTATTTTGACAACCGCTTGGTATGTGACTACATCATTAAAATTTTGTATAATTCTGGGTTAATAATTAAATCCAGATAACAAAAAATAATACTTAATTTTTATTAAGATAAAAGTATCAAAATTATGAGGTTTATTTTCATTTTTAGAATCTCTTTTTTATGGTGTGGGTACAATTTTCTGTGTTTTTGGCTGAAAATTATTTCCGTTCTTCATCGGCTGTAATTAAACCATGAAACTCCTGCATTAATTTTACAGTTATTTCAGATAAAAGGCCTTTCTTTTAGCCTCTACAAAACCAACAGTTCCTTCCATCGGAGAAACGCTTTCCTGAAGAACACTGTTTTAAATTTTAAAGTCGAGATAATAAAGGTTTGCTCTTCGCTGATACAAACTCATCGAGGTTTTTTCCTAAAACAAAATACAGGTAAGCATTAATAAAGTTGCAGAAGATACAAAATAATCTACATACAAGACAGCTAATTTTACATGTCATACAAAATAGAGCCGGACATTTCTGTCATCAAAGGAGTGTACCTTTTTACAAAGTCAGACGTACCCTCCCTTTCTAAATTATGTACCATTTGGCGTTCCTTGCTCAATTTAAATTTGTGTGTTACTGAAAGGTTTTTTCTGAGTGCTTGTATCAATTTGATGCCGTCATGCAAAAAGTAATAACTTTTCTTCGAACATTTGCTCCAGAAGTGTTCAGGTACCATTGAGATGACCTATGTTACATAGATGTTATTATGTCGCAGTTCCACAGGTGGGCACAGTTAATCCAAACGTTAACTTCGTTAATCATTATTCCGCTACTTAAAAAGTTAACTTCGATAATCGTTAAAGCGTTAAATGTTTATAAATTTAACGCAAGTTAAAGTTATCCGTTAAAAGTTAACTAGTCAAAAGGTGTACTGATGTATTAGTATTATAGTACGGTAGGTATAACTGCTCTCTATCTCAAGGTGTTATGTACCATGATGCAAGTGTGGATTTATTTATAAAAATTAACAAATTGTGGTTACGCTATCGCCACAACAACGAAGTGGTATTCGTGTCTGTTTTTATCTTTGTTGAGACTGTGATCAACATAACACTTGCAAATTGTCTTACGAGAAACAATTAAGGTACTCGTGACTATAAAAAGACACGTAAAGCAGTTACAAAAAAAAAAAAAAAAAAAAAAAAATACCTGTGACCTAAAGGCCCCTTTAGACGACCCGGCCTGGTTTCACTAAATCATGGCCTGCATGTTTTTACGTGAACAAATAGAACGGAAGTTAGTCAGCGACAACCTTTTACATTACACTTTAAGTTTGAAGTGGTCACTACCAGAGAAGAAATTCACCCTGATCTCTGCTCATTAATGATCTGAGTTTAGTCGCGTACATTTATTAAAACTGAGCTGAAGGCTGCAGTTTTAATATGGGAACGTTCATAAACCACGTAGCTCCATTCCGGCCTCTTTTGAACACTCCCCCCCCCCCCCACCCCACATAGCCCGACGTTCCTTTGTCTCTACCCCCTTCCCACCCACGCACACACGCACTCGTAGCACATAGCTTTTTTTTCCTATTGATTCCAGAAGAATTTGGACTGTTTTTTCTTGTTAGACTATCGTAAATTACATACGGAGATAATATTAAATGTCGGAAACATATATTTACATTCTCTTGAGTGTTATGCACCTCATTTTAACTGTGACAATAATACGAATGTAAAACAACGTGGCCTGGTTCGGAACCCCTCCCCCTCCCACGTAGCCCAATGTAGCTTTCTAGCCAACCCCCCCCCCCCACGACCGAGCTACGTGGTTTATGGACGGTCCCTCTGAAGTATACAAGTAGCAAAGGGTATAACTATTGCGTGTCATTGCCATTTTCTTAATATCCTTGTTATAAATCATGTAAAATCTTGTTCTGTTACGTTAACATATTTCCATGTTGTCATAGCACATTTTCTTTCATAACATAATGATCTCTTATGTATGGCAGGGATGTTGTTTTGCAACTTTTAATTGTTAATACAAATTAATACACCTCATACAGATAATAATGTTGATTTGTCAATAAGATAGGTTATGACGCTTTTTAGTTTATTTACGTTTGCAGAATTCACAATATAAAATAGTCACGCCGCCGCCGGCTGAAAATGCTCGGCACGCCGCCGCCAAGATTTTAGCGGGCAGCGCCCACTACTACACCGAACATACGAGCAGCGCTGCCAGTACAGCCATCTTATATTATACCGCTGTCTCTTTGAAATTATACAGAATGAAACCCAATTATACAAAGGGGTCATCCATTGATTACATACGTGAGTGAAAGTGCTGGGAGCAAAAAAAATCCACGAAAAGTAAACAATGTATACATTGATAAATTTTGAATAACAAAAAGGAAATACGATATGCAGGAAGGGTTGCCAACTCAATGAAACAAAGGGCAAACACTTTCAAAAAGGTGCTAGAATGTACTTTACTTTTAAGTGCTCATTCTTGTATCCAGTTATACAAGGCAATCTGTTATACAAACAGGATACAAGAGGTAACCAAATTATACAAGTTTTGTATCCTATACAATCTGGCACCCCTGCATACGAGTGATGGCGTGGCGCACATTTCAAACAAACGAAAAGACGTCAACAACCTATGTAACGGACTAAAGTTAACGGAAGTCCAACTTAACGGAAGTTTTCTTCTTGACCGTTAATGATTTTTTAGGTTAACTTAAAAGTTAAATTTTCGCAATTTTTTTAACTTCGTTAATTAACGATTAACGGATTAACTGTTTTGTGCCCAGCTGTGCGCAGTTCATTAACTACACTTTATCACTTACTCAGAGCATTCAGAACAAATTCACCTTGGTCTTTATCACAGGAAGTTGTTCCCTATTACGAAATGTAATTATGAGACAGATTAACAGTTGTTCTTTTGGGGAACTTCTTACACCAAGACCAGGCAACAACTTGCCATTCCAGTGAATGATCTCGACTTGGGTCACGACATTTTAAAATCGGTTATTATAGCTTTTGCTCATTCCTTCCTCCTTTGTGTCTTCATTCGTTGAATGGAAGCCTTGTTCAACAAAAAAAAAATAATAATCGTCAATACTAAGTCCAAGTGCCTCCACGATAACTTGAAGAACGTAAACTGAATCTCTTACACTTAGCTGGCATCTATCGAGCGCAGTTATTAATTTAGGAGTAGTAATATCTTTTTCTTCTGCGCTCTGCAGCAGTTCCTGATTGAATTATTTCGGGTGGGTTTGTTACATGCCTTTCCTGATGTTCTCCAGTGCTAGAAGATGTGTCGTTGAGTTCTTCAGATAGCAGGAACAAATCAGAGGACGTTGAAGAGCTTGACTACCCGCTGGTCCACATATATTTAAGAATTATTTTGTTCATTTATTTTCGTTTGTTTTACCATTTCTTCTTTTTCAGATAGTTTTACATACACATCAAGCAACTTGGTCTCCCTGGCTCTCTCTGTCACTGCGAGAAGATTTTACCCTCCTTGGTTTACATCCTTTCGAGAGCGTAAGCGTGTGCAATACCATAAACATTATTCAATTAAAGTTGCAAATCCTCTTCCCTTCGCTTATTAACATCTAGAGATTTGCTTGCATTGTTTTTCAGTTATCTCCATAATATTCCCCAAAATAAAATGCGCTCCTGTACAGCGAAATTAGGGCTTTCACTCGTAGTGAATTTAATTCGCGGATATTAAAAAATAAAACTGATAGAACTAATGCAATTTGGTAGTTTGCCTCTCCTAATAAAAAAATGCTCTTTCTAGTACTTCGTAATGTTGAAACCTTCTATCTGAACAGAACAATACGTAATACCTATTCAATAACTGTAATGACAGTAACAATTAATATGGGAGTGCGCCGCTACTCTCGCGAAACTTATATAAAGATGAATCGGTGCAAGTCGACACGGGTTTTAGGTATCCGAATGGCGTAAAAATTGATTTGTGAGTATTTTAGGGTAAAATGAAAAAAAGAACATATGCGTTACAAAATTTGGACTTTGAAAAATAATGGACAGCCTAATGTCAATCCTAATGCCAAATTGCATCTCCTTTTCAAATTTCATCACGATCGGATTAGCCGTTTACCCCAAGAAACGTAACAAACATACAGACAGAGTTACTTTCGCATTTATAATATTAGTATATATTAGTGCAGATCACACACACACACATTGACTGCGAGAGAAACAACGGCTGAGTGATCAGTATAGCGTAAAAAAGTGTACACCCACAACATTGCTAGACCGCTTACGATTTGCCAAGCATTTCACCCCTAAATTTGCGGTATCTACTGTTTAATTTGGAATCCGAAAAACTGACCTTTCAGGCATGGCTCATACGATCAAAAACAATTCTTAAAATCATTTGCCTCCATCGGGATTTGAACCACAGACCACGGCACAAGCATTAGTAAGCAAGTGCGTTAACCACTGAGCCACCAGGCCGCAATACTGTAAGGAACTACAGAGTTGGTCAATGTTAGTTTCAACAATTTTTCCAAATTAAATCACAATATGTACTACTAACGCATCATATGACCATCCTAATGTCAAATTGCATCTCCTTGTCAAATCTCATCACGATCGGATTAGCCGTTTAGCAAACGAAACGTAACAAACAAGCAGACAGAGAGACAGAGTTACTTTTGCATTTATAATATTAGTATAGATAGATGATAGGAACGTTGGTAGCATTTACAAACTGATGTTCAGTTGTTGCAGCCATTCTATGTAGGAAATTGTAGCACGGAAAACATCTTGAAATGGTCCATCGTACTTTCTTATAGGGTATTCTTTGATGATATGCTCCACACTCTTGAAAGTAGCTCCGCAATCATAGACAGGAGAATCCTGAAGTCCCCACTTATAAAGCATGTCCTTGCATTTGGCTCACTGGTCTCTCTTCAGATGGAATCCCGGAAGTCTATTTGTGGATCTTTAATATAAGGATGTTTCACAATGCAGAGTTCCAGCTTTGTCGTCATTTATCCTTGACATCGAAGTAAAATACGTCATACCATACTGTATTTAAGACGAGTGAGGGAAGATTATTTAATACCTCGTGGATTGCAGATCCTGTGGATGGTGAGGATTATAAAATTTTACCCACTCACGTGTCATTGTTTCTTGGTGTCTTTCATCTGGAGGTGGCATATTACTGATCAGATGTAACCAGGGAACTGGGGTGGATATTAATGTGCCAGTTATTTCCCTCATACACTCATTCAAATAGGACGTCGATTTTTCTAGTGTGAGTACTACGTTGCCACACTGGAGCACAGTACTCAGCAACAGGGTAAACCATGGTGTGAGCGGTTGTTCGTAGTGAGTCCGCATCAGCTCCCCACGAAGTATCAGCTAGCTTACTCATGATGTTGTTCCCTGTTTTAAGTTTCTGACTTGTGTTTTGCAGGTGTTTTTTTTGAACATTAAGGAACGGTTTAAGGTGATGCCAAGATATTTAGGGATGAAAATAACATTTCATTCTTTGGTGGCAGAAGTTCACTTTGAACTGCTGATGAGCTATTGTATTGCTCAAGTGGAATGCGCATACTTCTGTTTTCATCGGGTTCGGGCAAAGTCTCCACTTCTTATAGTACGCATTCAAGGTTTCTTGAGTGAGTGCTTTCACCTTCCTCTAGTGTGATAGTTTGGAGAGAGATACTATTTTGATATTGTTTTCACTTCTATATACCTACACACAACATAATTTCAAACCTGAACGACACTCAGGTGTATCCGAATATTCTCTCACACGTAACTTTATTCTGTTGTCGTGAACTCGTGTATAAGGCTTGACGGCAGCCAATAGAAAGTCCAAATGCATTGAGGAATATTTGGAACAGTTAGTTCACATTTTTCAAACGGTCTGCTTTAACCGTTGATCTGAATAGTGGGACCTCACGCTCAAAGCAAACCTTTCACAAGAGACAGCCCCAAAATAGCTTGATAGTCGCAATCAAATCGCCAATTTTTCGTTAGCGTATATCCCTCTAGCGGAAAAAGTCTTCGATATCGGCCTTGGTAGCGTAGAACTAGCGAGCTGTTTTCACGTTGCAGGGATCGGCGATTCGAGTCTGTGTTGTCTTTACAGTTGTGATTACTAGTTACACATTAAAAGTTTAATATATACTTGAATTAAAAAAGAAGCTTCGACGGTCTCAAAACACTGCTTTCCAATTTACATTCAGGCTAACAGCAATAAACGTCACATTTTTAGGTTTTTACAACCGAAGGGAAAATCAGAGCTATTGTTGTTGCCACACTATTTGTCCTTCTGTCGCGAGCCTATAATTCAGAAACAGTAAAAGTTGCAGCCTACAATTTTGCTCGTATCAATTGTACCGGTAACCCAAAACCGAGTATCGCAACATAGTATCCGAAATTTTATAAAATTACTCTAATAGTTCCACAGAAGTAAATGAGGCAAAAAGATTTTTTTCAGTTTCAGACTTCAGTCATCAGTTTTAGACCATTTTATTACCAGGCCTATATCCAAAGCGTTATTACTTTGGAACTTAAAATTGCGTCGAATATCAAGCGTAAGCTGTACTGGCATCTAGTAGGTCTATAGCTTGTAATTGGTGAGAAAAACAAGCCAATGATTTTTCGAAATGTATATAAACAGTATTAATTCAGAGGGGATATAATTCTTGTAGGTGGGACTATAACCGTAATAAATATGATTGTAAGAACAATGAAAAACATCTGAAAATTAAATTTGGAAAAATTAAGAGTCGATAAATTTAAATAACTGATTGAATTGATTCAACCAAATGTGCTTGATAAGAAAGGGGATAAAAAAATGGCTAGAAAGATGGAACTAGAATAGAGGGTAGTACAAAACAGATGCAAGAAAAATAGCAAAACCAGGGAAGGGGAAAGATGGTGCCTTGGAGAAGAAACAATAAAGATGTATACAGTACAGCAGAGAAAATTATGAGCAGAATGCGTAAAAGATAGCTAAAACTTCAGTTTCACCTTATGAGAATGAGTGACAGTGGGTTATAAAAAGGAATTTTCAACTACATCTTCAAATTAAAGATGACATCAAAACGGGTCAACGAGACGAGGAAAGATATGGAAAAGTTGAGATCCATTCAGATGAGATAGAGATTAGGAAACTGTTTCAAACTAAATAAATTCAAGTTCAAAGTCCAAGACCACCTGGTCTGAAGAAGGAGGCACCTCAGTGGAAGAATTGAAAAATTCCGGGAGGAGAAGAAAAGGCGAACCAGCATCCGAAAGAATTTTAGCAATAAACTAGTGGTTTCCCGTGGAGCAAAATAGACCAAACTGAAAGAAGAAGAAGAAACTTCATTATAATTGAAAGATTGCTTAAGTGACGTGAGTAACAAAGTGGTGCTGCGTTGGAGAACCGTGGAGTGGAGTCCATTAACTAACTCGAAAACATCAAGCATTAATTTTGGCGCCAAACGACTGCTGTCTGATCTGCCACATAAGACTACGGAATCCTAACTGCGCAGATCCGGACTCACAATTATTTTCGAATGCTAATGAAATACTAGCACTATGAAAACAACGAGACAAAAATCGTGGCTATAAGGAACGATATTAGCAGGTGTACTTTTTATAACGAATATTAGTTGATTTATCTGTACCTAAAGAAGGTAGCCAACACGACAGAATGTAGCCAATGGGTAATTCGGATAGTTGAGCTCGTACACTCTGCTCTGGGGTGAATATCCCCAATCCTGGCACTTATGCACAATTTTTTCTCAATGCGTCCCCCTCAAAATCATACAAAACTTTCATTCCGTTAAGTTAATGTAGACATTGAGTGTAGTGCAGATGCTTTATAGTATATCACACTAGCTGTTACCCGTAACTAAGAATTATTGCTAGAATTGGATATAGAAATAGTAAAGATATAAAGCAGGGAGACGGGGAAGCCATTTTCCTTTGAACTTTTCTCATTAAGAGAACCAATTTGCAACGTATTTAAAAACAGGAACAAACTAATGGCGGAGGGAGGGAGTCGGTTAACTGTGGAAAACTGCCTACAAGAGTTCCTACGACAGAGTTTTTTTGTTTAATGTTACGCCACTTTCTAGGATCATCTCATATAAAAACCGTTTTGAACACAACATTTTTGGTGAACAGAAAATAATAGTCCGGTACAGAGCAAATTCACATCTATATTGTATTTTAAAATATGTCTGTCTGTATACGAACAGAACATACATAAACAGATTGCGAGCGAAACAAAGCCTGAGTGACCGATAAAACATTACAAAAACTTACACACACTATCTGCCTGTCTGTTACCGTTCGGTTAGTTTTCAAAATTTCACGGCAAAATATGTTATTTATCTGGAAATAGTATCCTATGTTCTTCGTAATGATACATGTATTTCCTTGTCAAATTTCTCCAAGATTGCTTAAGCCGTTTTGTTGTGAAAAAGTAACATACAGAGAGACGGAGTTACTTTCGCATTTATGATAGCAACGTTTGTTGTTGTAGTGTCGGTAGGTAAACGTTGCGGGTGGCCGTGAGTCTGTCGACCTTGGCCGTGAGCGGGTCGCCGTTCGTCGCCCCAGGCACCAGACCAGACCCGGTCGGCAGCCGATGACTCAACCGGGAGCGGGCCTTCCCGGTAGCCGCTTGCCGCTCGGTGACCTTCTCTGGCCTAGCCGCTAGCCACCCACCACTACTATCACCACCAATTAATTTGCATTCAGCCTCACACTCCAAACAGTTTCTTATCCAAGTTTCAACACTGAAAGTCAAGGTTACTAAGACGAGGAGACGCGGACATGTATGTATTTCGTTTCGACGACGAATTGCAAACGTATAAAATTTTTGCTATAAATGATAAAATGTGTTTTTCAGGAGAGACTCGTTTTATAGCATCTGCATGAAGCAGAAGATCTGAGCATAACTTGAATTTTGTTCTAAATTCATCGCTCCAACGACGATCCAACCATGTAGCAAAGCTTGGAACGATCTCTACATGTGTCCTTGTCATATGGCCAGGAGGCCTATGAGCCCTGTGAGCTGTCTCAACACTAAAGCTCGAGAGTAAGAAAAGCGCGATTTATAAATCTGGCGTATATGACGTATCACTCAAAATACAACTCAGATATCTGACCAATAATTGCCCCTGGGATCTTTAATGTGACAATGTTATCATACTATACAAAATAGAGCTGAATGTCAAACCATGGAACGAACCTTAACTTCAATGGTGATATAAGTTCCTTTACAAATGATATTTCATTTCCCTATTTTGGCGGAAAACAAAAAAACCGTGTGTCAGTATTTCACAGTCGTATTGTCCTTGGATAACTAAATCCGATAAAGACAACTCGATAAATAACAATAATTACAGTGTGTCATACAGACAGCCGTAGCTCCAGATATGCTCCAGAAAGTGATGAAGCGAGTACAGGGACGAAAGGACGGAAATAACGTGACGGACGAACGGTTCTGACTGACTGGCGAACAGGCGGGACTCATTGACTCACTGCTTGTGTGACTGTTTAGGATACAGTTATAAAGATTGGCAACACGCTTTCAGACGGTACAGAAACCAAAAAGGTTCAAAACAGTAAATTTTGAAATTTGTGGCTGTCTGCAAAAGATTTTAACGAAAATGCACATAGAGATAACTAATGTCACCGGGAAACATTTAAGATATTTTTTAACCAGATCAGTAACAGGATTCTGGATGATATAGAGGGGGGAAAAATGTAAATTTTGAAATCTATGTCAGCGTAAGCACGCCTCACGAAAAAAAAACTAAAAAAGGTCAGGTAATTTAATTGTTCCATATTAGAATGGATCTATTTAATATTTTCTGTCGCAAGCCTTCTTTTAATCGAAATATGCAACACATTTAGCCCTAAATACTCTGTGTCGATGTGTTTAAATCGTACAAATAGATAGAGTTCATGACTCAATCTATATATATAAAGATGTATGTATGTAGGATTGTTTTTTTTTTTTTCTTTCTTTCTTTATAAAAATCCACAGTTTTCATCCGATTTCGATGAAAGTTTGCACACTTATCCTTTGAAACAAGGATAAAAGTACTGTCTATGGTACATTTGGTTGAAAAATTTTCTGTATAAATCATACATGTTGTTTTATAATTTCGAAAAATTACTGAACGGTGATAGACATACGCGTAGGATGTGTAAGTCTCTGTACTACATTTTCGTAAAGTGGTATGGTAGCAGAGTGGTTTAAGCGCTTGCTTACTGCAGTTTGGATCGTGGTCTGCGGTATAAATCTCGGTGAAGGCAAAGATTTTTAAAAATTGTTTCTGATCGTAAGAGTCACGCCTCGACCGTCGGAGTGAATGTTAAACTGTGGATATCACAAATTTAGGGTGCAATTCGAGGCAAATCGTAGGTACTCTTGCCATGCTGTAGGTGTACTTTTTTTACGTTATATTGATCCCTCAGGGGTTGTTCGCAGTAAGTGTGTGTGTGATCTGCAGTAATAATACTATAAAAGCGGAAGTAAGTCTTTGTCTTTTTGTTACGTTTTGACGACTAAATGGCTATACCGATACTGATGTAATTACATAAGAAAATCTGTAGGAAGGACACAGAACATTTTTTTTTCGGTATGATTAACAGTTGTAGTCACGCAATTTTTAGAGCTTATCGTGTGGTGACAGTTTGCAATGTTACGTCGGTTGCCCAAGCTGTGCTTTTCGCGCTTTATGTTAGTGTATAATTTGTTAATAAATTTCGTTTAGAGAAAAAAAACACATTATTTAGTATAGATGTCGATTTTCTCTGGCCTATTACTTAGTGTCTGCTTAAATGTTTCTGGCACAAGTTTATTTAGCCTTGTTTTTTGACGTGCCTTGCTGACGGAAACTGGTCTAAGGTGTATCTCTATCAGAGCACGAGCAGCTAAAGTTACTAGACGACCCGTGCGAAAATTTCGCGAATAAACTGCGATGAATAGTGAGGTTGAATATAATGTCACCAAGTTCATTCATTACTCTTCATACTCCTACTTCATTTATTGATTTTGGTTAGAAATCCAGGGAGATAAATGGCTCGAAACACAAAAAACATATTTTAGAAATATTGACATTTTTGCGCTTTATGGGTCGAATTACGAAAAATTCCTTTCTTAGAATATAATGTTACCACGGCGGAAACCTTAGTCTTTAATACGATATGCCATTTATCTATATCGATTAGATATCAAGGGAAATATAAGGCTCGTGACACAAAAATTCGTTGTAGAACAATTTATACTTTTTCCCTTTAATAGTTGAATTCCAAACACTTCTTTCTTAAAATATGATGTCAGCAAAGCTGAGACATTATTCCTCACAATCGTACTTGATTTATCGATTTTGGATAGATATCAAGGGAGATAAGTGGCTCGAGACACAAAAAACGCATTTTAGAAAAATTGACTTTTTTGCCTTTATGGGTCGAATTACGAAAAATTCCTTTCTTAAAATATAATGTTACCACGGCGTAGACCTTATTCTTTAATATGATACCTCATTTATCTATATCGGTTAGATATCAAGGGAGATAAATCGCTCGTGACACAAAAATCGGTTATAGAAAAATTTATACTTTTTTCCTTTAAGGGTTGAATTCCAAAAACATTATTTCTTAAAATATGATGTCACAAAGCTGAGACATTACTCCTCATAATCCTACCTCATTTATCGATTTTGGTTAGATATCCAGGGAGATAAATGGGTCGAGATACAAAAAACGCATTTTAGAAAAAGTGACATTTTTGCCCTATAAGGGTCGAATTACGAAAAATTACTTTCTTAAAATATAATGTTACCATGGCGGAGACCTTATTCTTTAATATGATACCTCATTTATCTATATCGGTTATATATTAAGGGAGATAAATCGCTCGTGACACAAAAACGCATTGCAAAAATATTGATACTTTTGCCCTTTAAGGGTCGAATTCCGAAAACTTTCTGGTTTAATATATGACGTCACTAAAGCGGAGATCTTAGTCTTTAAAACGATACTTCATAAAACGGTTTCAGATAGGTATCCAGGGAGATAACTGACTCGTAACACAGAAAACAGCATTTTAGAAAAATTTACATTTTTGCCCTTTAAGGGTCGAATTCTGAAAACTTTCTTGCTTAAAATACGATTTAACCAAAGTGGAGACCATAAGCTTTAAAATGACACCTCATTCATTGATTTCGGTTAAGTATGAAGGAAGATATAGGCTTGTGACAAAAAAAAACCTTATAGAAATAATATATATGATTAGAACCCTAAAATCAGATGCTCATGCCGAAGAAAGAAGTAAAGACCAAGCTGAAATAAAGCTGCCCTTAGTTAACACCCCCTCCCCCCACATCCCCTCACGTTTGATTGTTTTTCTGTTTTTAAATATGTTGGAAATTGATTCTCTTCAAGAGATAGGTTCGGCGGTAGAATGATATAGTGATGGCTTTCCTGTCATATTATTTCGACTCGGTGTTGTTTGGGACCAATCCTTCTTTACCAACAACATTCTATATTCAATTCTAGCAAAGAAATTCTTAATCCACGTGTACGAAGTCACGGGTATTAGCTAGTTAGTTTATACACATGCAAATAAAGCAATCCGTTCGATCACAGCCGGACAAATATTGCATATAAGAGAAGCCTTGTGAGCAATAACTAGGTACTCCTGTGTCCGTGGGTCATCAGCAACCACAAAATCTGGCAGCGTCAAGGAGTGCTAACAAATTATGCACACAAACGTGTTTAAAACATTTGTATGCAATCTACATTTAGAAGGAGAAGAGGCTAACAAGGAAAAATAAATAATTCAGAGCTATTCTTCTCCCTTTCCCTATCCAGACGACATTTCTTCGGCACTAACAACACAAATCTAAACCTCCGCGTGAATGCACATAATTTCGTAATAATACTACATCATTTGGTATGAGAAGTCTTACGTCGGCTTCAATTTATCACATCACATCACATCATAGCAAAATCGTTGCCTATTCAGTTATCTGGTTACACGACTACAGACAAACTCTTTATGGTACAGAAAATTAATCAGACTTTATTTTATCTATATATATGTACACTACCGGAAATTGAAAATGCAACATCCAGACGGCGTTGCGATAAATGAATAAAATTAGGCCTCACTTATCCTGACGTGAAGTGTATTAAATTAATAAAAATTGAAAGTTTTATATTTAACAGTATGAGAATTACGTGGCTACTTATAATGCAAAATTAATATGTTATTTAGCGTTTAGTGTGGTGACCAGTGTGATGTAACATGACACTTTTTTGTCCACAAATTCTTGTTGACCAAGTATGCCAAGGCAAAGAGTGACGACCAACTACACCCAATTGTCTAACTGTGAGAGAGGTCAGGGAATTGGAGTGTTTGAAATGGACGCATCATATCCTCAAATCTCCAGAAGGATTGGCCGTCGTGCAATGTCAGTATACAGACTTGTTACACATTGGATGAAGGAAGTTTCTAGTCCTCCTAGAGCAAGCACAACTACATACAGAAGGACAACAGCAAGTGAACACCGCCAAATTGTCTGGATGGTTGTTGCTGATAGACGGGTGACTGCAGGTCAGATCCAAGCGGTGGTTATAGAGACGATTGTAAACTAATTGCTTGAAACTGGGTTACACTCTCTACCCATATGCAATCTGTTCCATTAACCTAATATCATTGCCAGCATCATCTTACCTGGTGTAACACAAAACGCAATTAGAAACGTGAATGGCGTACATTTGTGTTTAGAGACAAGTCTGGAGTCTGTCTGTGGCAAAGTGATAGTAGACAACATGTTAACAGGCGTAATGGGGAAACGACTTACCCTGCTGTGATTTCAGAACGTTGCACGGTCCAGCCACTGGTTTCATGGTTTGGGGGCAATAAGTTTCGACAGCAGGACTGAATTAGTTGTTGTTGAAGACACAATGACATTCGACCAGTATGCGGACGGGGTTCTGCACCCTATTGTGATAGCCTTGATGTCCACTATCTAAATCGCATCTTCCAATAGGATAATACCCGTTCTTATGCTGTGGACATCACAACACAAGCCTTGCAAGGGATTACGATCACAATTTGAACCACACGATCCCCAGATTTCTCCCAAATAGAGCATGTCTGGGATGCCAGGAGTAGACACATTAGATCACATGGTCACACAGCACAATCTGTGCAACAACTGACTCCACAAGATATTTGGGCGTATATAAACATCCCAAGAAGACATCAGAACACTTATTGATTCAATGGTGCAAGGATCCACGAATGTATAGGTGCTCTAGGTGGACGCACTTCTTACTGACAATTGTATGTAAAGGTTGTAAACTTAGCCTGATACATTTCAATTTATTATCATTACTTCTGGGTATGACCCTGGATATATCTCCAAAGTTTCCTAAAATTATGCTATTCCTGTCTGGGCGTTGCACTTTAAATTTCCCGCCAGTATATATATATATTAAGAAGCTACTGCCTTTAAGGTTAGGGACATTAACTAATAAATCTGAAGCCATATTCAAACGTAACCAGTTATTTATATCATCACGATTTTTTCATACACTGTTCACTACAATATCGAAGGAAATTACGCAGAGCCATAATATTTGTCCAGTAACCTAATAAAACCAGTTGAATCTTTAAAAATTTCTTTTGTTTTATTAGACAACTATGGAAAATAACTGTCACAGGGGGTGACAGTGACAGTAAAATATTATTATTAATTTTTTTGTCTTATCCGTTCCAAAATTAAAGTTCGATAGGATGATTTGAAAACATATCCTACGTTTTATTTCAACTTCATAATTAAATTAACTATTCTTTTAATGATTAAAATGCTACCCATTCGTTACGGTGTGATTTATAATTCTTTCCGAAACCCGACTGGTGCGAACGGGTATGTTCTTTACTGTATAGATAACTTACATCACGCGAGTGGAAAATTCCAATGCATCGCTTCACTCCAGTATTTAATATTTCTCAATTACACGAATTCTTAGCTAATTTGTGTTTGAGTTTGTGTAAAATTTGAAATTTGTGAATTCTATTGCAAACAAACGATGAAATAAATTCCTCTTTTAAAAGTGCAAGAAACTTGATCTGCTAATCTCAAATCTGATTAAGAAAAGGCTGAGTTCTTTAATCTTTTAGTTCTTTCGATTCGGTTCATTTTTATCCGTTTTATCGGTAAAAATTATTTCGTTCGAAGAGCCTTCCTGTTAGTTATACAGGGTGATTCAGGAGGAATGGTAAATATTGAAGGAGGTGGTACTATTAACGATATTGAGCAATAAAGTTCGTATAAACATTTGTCAGATTTACATTCATTTTGGAGATAACTGGTGCTGGAATGTTATGCATAAAATAAACCTTAGAAAACGATCAAGGCACACAAATAACCTATTGAAATACTTTATCCATGCATAACACTCTAATATTTTACAACAGTAAACACAAGAAACGAATTACTTGCTCGCATTGTACATATTGCTAACCTCATAAAAGCACACCAAGACGTATTCAGAAGAGCTACACGTACTCTTGCAAAGTGTATTGAAGGCGATGGTTGGATTTTCGAACATGTAATTTAAACTTTCGTAAATTGTGCGTGTGTTTTTTCGTGACTAAAATACTTCAATAAGTTATCTGAGTGCTCTCGCTCGTTTCCTGAGATTTATTTTATGCATAACATTCCAACAACTGTATCTCCAAAACGAATTGAAACCGTACAAATGTTTCTGTGAACATGTTTACTCAACACTGTTCACACCACCACCTCCTTCTATATTTATCATTCCTCCTGAATCAAATCACGATTTAGTAGAAACCACATTTTTGGAAACTGTTCCTGCAAGATTATTTGCGGGTGAATTGAAACAAATTAACTAAATGAATTCTTTGATTACGGAAGTTTCATATTTTTCAACGACCTTATTGGAAAAAAAGAAAAATTACTAACGTCTGCCACCGTGTTGACATCTGACGAAAATTAGATTATTCAAAACTTCGACAATAGTTAGCACTAGAAAAATATATTTTTTATCTAATTCTCAATTTTTAATACCTGCGGCCCAGTTATACATGAATTCGGTGCAGTTCACTCGACAGAAACAGATAGTTTTTTCGTATCTCCAAAGTCAAATAAAGTTTATTCAGGCTTATCCTCACCGCAACGAAACGCGATTCCTTCTAGCAGCACGTGACTTCGATTAGCATCTCCTTCTCGGACAGTGGTAGGAGACTGGGAGAGAGAATGGTAGGCTGCACTCAAGACAATGCGAAAGACCCTGAGATAAGAGCCAGTCCACTTGGGAATGAGGAGAGTACTTAGCGTACCGTATACCGGCCAAGGCTCAGACCAAATGACAGACATAAGCACACTTTGGCGACACAGCCTTGGGTACTCTCTCATCCTTGTGGACCCGCACCTCCAGAACTCATGAGATGGTACACCAATGGCCATGCCATCCCAGAAGGGACCCATCCTGATGGATACAAATGAAGTTAACTACTTGGGCTCCAGTAGTTCTTCACATTTTTAGACCACGGATGCTACTTATGCCATCCGCATTATCTCTGTTCATCACTACATTTGAAACTGATGCACGATTAAGACTGGTGGATGGAATAACAAATTTACTGGAACCTTTGACACAAAATCACTCCACTTAAAATCACGCTGCTTCCGTAGTGTTGTAAATAATCAGAAATTTTGGCTTTAAATTCTGAGTACGAAATATCTGATAGAAAACTGAAATAATAAAAATTGTATGGCGCATTTCTAAAATTGAATCTTTAACGAGATTGTTATTAAAATATAACAAGGCTCCATGTACTTTTGTGTAAAATTATATTTTTACTTCTACTAAAATAAAATGCAGGTTACGGAAAAGCATAATTGTATCTCACTGATTTTAATTGAATATTACACAGTTTTTCTTAATGAATCAAAAATGATTTTGGTAAAGACGCAGGTTGCAACTTTCTGCAATTGTTAGATAAATGGAGTCCTATGTTACGATCACGTCCCGTTGCCTCATTTTGTTGTGGCTGATTCGAGTTTGAGCCCTGATGGTAGAAGAAATTTTCATCATCAGAACTTGGCCGGCAGGCAAGGAGAAATGGTGGTGTGCAATTGTTAATTGGATTTTACCCCGAAGTTCTCCTTTAAATCCAAAACATCTCACCCAAGCGTATTGAGTTAGGACATTAGACATTGATTGTAATTCGCCTCTCGGATGGGGTCGTTATGCCCGGCGGACCTTTTGGTGTGTGGGTCTGCTCTGGGTTTTACCATCACGAGTCTTCCATCTTTCACAAACCGAGCGTGGTGGCTGAGCGATTAACGCTCTGGCCTCGCATTCTGGAGGACGCTGGTTCGAATCCCTGTCGCGGAATTCAGATTTGGATTTTCCATGAATTTCCTAAATCACTCCAGGAGAAAGCCTGGAAGTTTCCTTCCAAAAGGCCATGGCCGAATTCCTTCCCGTTCCTTGTCCCCAGTCCAATCCCGCCTCTAATGACCTCGACTTCGACGAGGCGTAAAGCCATAAGTAAAAGTCCATCTTTCACTCAGTGACAACACATTACATACATCAAGGTCATCCACACAAAACAATAAAAACACGTAAGCACACTTCGATCTTGGAAGCAACTCACGAACTTAAAGACTGCAGAGGAAAATAACAAGTAATTTATGCCGTTCAGACTGAGCCGCATCGACAAAGAATTAGGAAACAAGAAATTGACTTTAGTGTGTGTATGGTCCGGAAATTAATAGTTTTCTAGAAACTCTACTGAAGTTCTATTTTTGCTAACTTCAACATAAGAGAGTTGTCTAGCCGTCAACGCACTCGCCTGTTAAATGTCTGCACGCGGAGTCAGTTCCTAACGTCCAATTTTAAGTTACTGTCGTAAAAATTTGTACTTTCGTCAGAGTTAATATCAACTCTGTTAAAATTTTATTTTCATTTGTACAATTTAGAAATGCATCCAACCGAAATAATTTTGACTTTTTTCGTTAGTTTTTATGAGGAACCATGGCTGCCCACTCTGTTTGGCATGCGGGTCTCAACAGGCAGGTAGTCTCCCTCCCATAGAACATAACAGCTATGAGCTTTATGTAGACTCGATGGCTGCCGTCCTGTCCAGATACTTAACGGAAAGTGATGGTGATGCTTTGTGGTTAATGAAGTGAGGATGAGGCCTGCCTTAACGTAAGATTAGCGGATTAATTTTTGCATACAAGAAAGAAATTATGTGCCGGTGGGAGAGAGGGGTCATCTTGCTCGAAGATAGGAAGACTACGTGGTTAGCAGGGGTGCTTATGAAAGGATCTGGATGCTGACATGCTTGGTTAGAGAGGATTGCAACAGTATAGATGTAAAGAACTGTTTTGGAGACGTAGTGTTTTCTGTGTTTGGAACACAATGAACGAACTTCTCAAATATTCAAATGTTATCATTTCATCGTCATTCAGGGATGAATTCGTATCTCAATAAATAGTCACTGGTGTCAGCAGAAGATTATTTAATATAGCTGAAGAAGAGGTCCTGTGAATTGAGAACATTGCAACGAACTGGGTTACTTACATATATCGAGCTAGTCTTTATGATGGAGTTTGTGGGTCCGATACAAATTTTATAATGTAAAATTAACTTGCCTCACATTTCTCATGTTTACTGAGTTAGAAGTATGTTTGATTATTTTAATAATCGTAAATGCACTCAAAACAGTAGTTTACAACACTTGCATAGTAACGAATCATTACTTTTGTTCTTAAATTTTTAGTGTTATTAAACATTCTTTAAAGAAAATTCACGGGCTTATAGCTAACATCTCTGAAAAAATTTCTAGATCATGTAAGAAAATAAATTCTGAACTATCGCCCAGCGTAATTACGGTTTTTAGACGTTTTATCATAATCATCTCGGAGAATTCTAAAAACGTTGTGCACTTACTTCTCAAAAAGCTTTTTTGGAAGATACAATAACGAAGTAAAGGTTTTTGCTCGTTGAAGCAAAATCTTCCTTTGACGACCATCTGTGTCGACAAGACGTCGAAATTAGGAAACTGACGTCTTTTCATACGTACGAATAGCTTCTATCATTGGTTCGTATGACTATTTTAATCATCTAGGCATCAACCATTCGACTCTTTTTGTAAATAAAATTGTAATCCTTAACCGCAGGAAATGTTACTTCCATATTTCTGGTTATCAGATGTGTTTGGTTTTATCGACAGGCGTTTTTGGTTTCTAGCTGGATTGCTACCAGGCTTAGATTAGGTACTGAATTCGTCTTGCGATGTGTAAAATCTAACGAAGCATTATAAATACAGCATTTAAATTCCTGATACAAAGAATTCGTGAACGTATGACTTAAATCGCCAAAGTCTAACACAGAAGAAGAATAACCAAAAACATATGTTTCTGTTTTATGTCAAAGACATTAAGTCAAAGCCGTTTCGCAACCAACTAAGCTATTATTACTCGGCTGAAAGAAATTACTCATAGCCAGGGGAAAAAAACTCAAGTCCCTATTATAATATTTAAGTCATGTCACTTCGCTTTACAACCCGCGGTTTCAAGTAACGAGTAGATTTTTCTTGTAAATTTAGATGGAAGTGAACTTCTCAATTATCATTTATTGAAGGTAATAAAAAATTATAAACGTAAGTCATATCTTTCTTTCCATATTTAATCTGCTTACACCAGATCATCTCTGTCATTTAATATTTTTTAAAGAACTTTATAGCTAGTCGACGCCGTGGTTATTAAAGGCGGGAGAGAAAGGCTAGCATAAGTCGAGGAGTAATTCGACTCTAGCCGTTTTGAAAGAAACAACCATGAATTTTCCTGGAGTGATTGAGAGAAACAATACGAAATTGAAATCAAAATTGCCGGGCCTGAGATCGAATCAGATTCATCACGAATATCAGGCTCGAGCATTAATCGGCCACCCTATAGGTTTGTAAGGATATTAAATGGAAGATTATGAACAAAATGCATTTATATCAGATAAATTCTACAACATTAGTTAATGTGTTTGATAAAATAAATGTATAAAATAATTCTGTCACAAGCTGGAAAACACAAAACGTAAAAATTACTTAAAATCATGAAACATAAATTTATTACAGTAAATACCCTTTTGTCAGTACACCATACACCATTAGATCTGGAATCACTCTTCCTCTAGAGAATCGCCGAAAACAATTTTTTGTTAATTTTTTGTTACTCACTGTTGACAGCCAAAAGGGTAAACATTCTAAAACATTTTGTGCGAAGTGTCATGACCGCCCTTCTCGCCGATTTGGCTTGGGAAGCAGGATGCATTTAAAACTTGTTTCTAAAAGACTGGAGTCTCTTACAAAATTATGTACAGTGTTTGCACTCGATTATGTGGCGCGACATTACCACCGTTTCCTGTAACCTTGAGCACCGCTCGGCAGTCATAATAAAGAATGAGCAAGTCGCAGAAAGGTTTTGGTGTCTGAACTTTCTTTGTTAAAACTGAGAAAGCGTAGCCGTAATAGATCAAAATTATCAATACTTATGTCTGTAAACCAAACGTATAATGAAATTGCATTATTTTAATCCACAGAGTCTTCAATATTTTTTCATGTGAACAAAACCAGGTTACGATCATTCAAGCGGATGTTTTTAAAGAAAAAGTATTAAAATGTGTCGTAATAGGTGTAGAGAAAGACTTCGGATCTATTTATATATATCTAGCTGAAAGAAATCCACCACTTGTTTGTACATTTCACAGGATACGATCGTTAATACTAATTTCTTTTTGTATAATTTTCACACATACAGCTTCATATAACATCTATGGTATCTCGTATGACTTTGTCAGCATCATGGAACCAGCTACTGATTTCCGTTTCGAAAGAGTTGTTAAGCAAGGTGATCCCATCTCTTCGAAATTATTTTCAGCTGTCTTGCAGATTATTAGTGTCAGAGCTACAATGTTCAGAAAAAGAAATTAGAATCAAATGGCAAAAGACTGAACAACTTAAGATTTCTTGATGACATTACGCTTGTGGCTAATGACACTGACGAACTGCAAACATTAGTTACGGATCTTGACTCAGAGTGCAAAGCACTTGGACTGAACATGAATCTTTGAAAAACAAAAGTTATGTTTAACAATGGGCCACTGAGGGAAATGCACAACTAGACAATATATCTTTAGAAAATATCGACGAATGCATTCATCTTGGCCAGCTCGTAGATATGAGAAGAGATGTAAGACCTGAAATTATCCGTCGCATCAAGCTGGGATAACTAGCTTTTGGGAACCATTCTGTATCTTCAAATGACAAAAAATTTAAAGCAAATAGTTTAGTACAAATGCATTCTTTCTGTGCTGAATTACGTTGTTGTTGTTTTAGGGCGCGTCGACATCGAGGTCATTAGCGCCGCTGAATTACGGCTGTGATACCTGGACACTAAACGAATTTGTGAAAGGAAAAGTTAGAACAGCACAACGAGTTATGGAAAGATCAATGTTGCGTTTAACAAGAACAAAAAAAAAAAAAAAAAAAAAAAAAAAATAGGAATAGAGGAACCGACATTAGATCACTAACAGGAATCAATGACGTTTTAGAGAAGTCAGCATCCTTGAAGTGGCAGTGGCCCCACCATGTTGCTCGGATGAAAGATGAACAAAAGCAGTGTTGGAGTGGAGCCCAAGAGAACATCAGAGACCTAGAGGAAGACCACCAGAATGTTGAGACAAGGACATACGCTGGGTAGTTGGAGCCAACTGGCAGAGGATCACCCGAGATCTTTCTACTGCTCAGGCTCTATGTGAACTCCTAACTCTTAAGAGGCCACACGATTTAATGATTGAATTTGCTGCTGCTGATGATGATGATCGTTTCACGTTTCTTTGTAGCAAATAAAATAAGAAAATCTGATACTACAAATTCTTCCAGAGAACACCAAAGGAAATAAAGGTTTTAATATTATCAGCGTTGCTTTTTACCAGTTACTATTATCAACTTACACTTTCAGAAAAAATTTGCTTATTTCAGAAAATTTTCTTTCAATATATTCCCAGAAACGTGTACCAATTTATTTTACTTTGGTTTATTGTTACACAACTAACCAACTCAACTTTAGGAGTAAAACCAATGACAATCAATACTAATAAAAGGCTAAGCTTGATCATTGTGTTCGTACCGCTGTGACGTCACACTTGCCGAACTAACGGTGGACAGTGATTTTCCTGCAAAAAAAAAAACAGGTTATGAGTAGATCGAAGCTTATGTTTATGAGGTTATGAGTGTTATTTAATTAAAATTCTATTCATTTAAGCAGCTGCGAATTGTATTGACAGAACACTAAACAGAAGTATGTATTTATTTTAAATCAACATGTAAATTGTTAGTTGCTTTTAATTTACTTATATTTATTCAATGTAGATCTTTTCGCTATATTCTCTGATCACTATTATAGTAAAGAAATTTGGTATCAGGTTTATATGTATCAATGCGCGTGCAGTGAAAGCTTTCATTTTCGTGGAGAAACATTACCATTGTCCTTACAGCAAAGAGAATGAGTTATTCATAATCCAGTCAAATAAGATGAAAAAAGGAGCAAATCTCCGAATAAAAGATAACAAGCTGAAAATTTGAACAAAGTTTTGTTTTGAAAGTTGGTTCAAAAGTCTCATAGAATCTCATGTACACTAGTCAAGATATTCAAGGTCAAAGGTCACGAAAAACGGTTTTTTACAAATAACTCACTTCCTTTACTCTAAATCAGGGGTGGCCAACCCAAATGATCTGGCGGGCTGCTTTGGAAGCGCATCATAACTCCGCGGGCCGCATATAAAATTATATATTCCCGCTAGAGACTTTTTTTGGAGTGAAAAATTGAAACATGAGTTATTATTGTGTTTACTATTATTCTTACATGTAAACATAAATAATATAATAATAACGATAGTAAACGCACATTGTAATGAAATATATAACTCTTGCAAAATATTTTTTATATTTCATTTTTATAGTGTGATGAATCTCGCGGGCCGGAAAAATATTCAAGGTGGGCCGCGGGTTGGCCACCCCTGCTGTAAATGTTGTTCTGAGTTATTAGAACAGTTGTAGAGCATAAAATACTCTACAAATTTCGTCATAGACAATATTTCATAGATTTAACCCTTCTTGAGATAGAATGTGGAGAGTGCTTGGCCGTATAGACGATAACGCTACTGTACAATACGTTAACTGTAAAATCCAAGAAACAGTACGATTTATGAAAAACTTTATTTATTTACTAATTATTAAATTGTATTAATGG
Organism: Vandiemenella viatica; assembly: GCA_031002005.1. NCBI lineage: Eukaryota > Metazoa > Arthropoda > Insecta > Orthoptera > Morabidae > Vandiemenella > Vandiemenella viatica. The sequence continues at coordinate 332,349,929 of JARYHS010008074.1, read as the reverse complement.
AGATTATATTATTTATAAATCATATATTAATTTAATATTTACTTAATTAATACTACTAATAATAAGATATTTAAATGAAATAGCTTAAATGAATTTGATTAAATTTTTGTCTCCCAACAGTTTACCGTAAATCAATTCGATTCAAGTTTTAAAGTAAAAAGAACTGTACACCTTTCAAGGTCTTACGAAGTGTTTTCTGGATGACACAGTGATTGTGCCAACCAACCAAGAAAATTTTCTACCGAACCGATGTAATGAATAACTTTATTGAAATGCTTATTAAGAAATAAGAACAATCGCTACAAAACAAGCCAGAGATGATGCTGATGTTTAAAACAGCCATTGGAGAATCTACACTGTCTACATCATAGGGGAAGATATCGATATACTAGTTCTTTTAATAGGGCGTACTCAATCACATTTGCAAAACATTTTTTAAAAATTTCGGTAAGGTTAATATGGAAACACAAATGTATTCGACTAAAAGCTTTGACAAATATCCTTGTTCTTAGAAACAAAATATTTTTGCACGCCTTTAGTGGATGTGTCACAACGTATGCACTTTTAAAAAAGGAAAAATATCAATTATTAAAATGGAGAAACATTCCGATTTGGATCAATCAACTCGCGTTTTTCAGGAAGACAACAGTCCTCTAGAAACATTGTTTGAAAATGGACTACGTGTCTTTTTAGCAATGTATAATGCTCCAAAATCAGAACACAGCATAGACCATTTTCGATATACACAATTTATCAAGTCAGCTAGATTCAACAAGCCAGTCGAGTTATCCCCTCTTCAACCTATAAGTACAGCAACTCGACAACACATAAGTCATGTCTACTATCAGATCCAAACTTGGTTACGGAATGATTTAGACCCCAAGGAATTTGTGTGGATGTTGCAAACTAAAGTTGTAATTGCAATGAAGGCTGTGATTAAATTTGCGGAGGCAGAAAAATAGAGTTGTAATGATCCTTAGTTTGTGGTCAGTGTAATGGACAAGCAAGTCTCAACGCTTCATTATAACGAGATGGATGCAGAAGGTTAATATGTACCTAAAGTCCTTGAAGCTTTAGAACCAAATTTAATGGATGACGTTGATGATAATGAATTAGAAATTCAAGTTGAGCGACAGGAATACTACGACAAACCTGAAGTATATTGAGCTGCATTCTTGAAATAAGCAGTAACAACAACAAAATTCCTATTTATTAACTTGAATTGTAAGAGAGTTCTGATAAACTATCGGGAAATAAAAAATAATTAAAGTGCATTTAAACTATTTCATTTAAATATCTTATTATTATTAATTAAGTTAATATGAATATATGATTTGTTAATAATATAACGTCCATAAATACAATTTATTTATTAGTAAATAAGTACAGCTTTTCATAATTACAACATTATTAATAAATAATTAATGTTATAAATCGTACTGTCTATTGGATTTTACAGTTAACGTATTGTACAGTAGCGTTATCGTCCATACGGCTAAGCGCCCCCAACTCTTCACGCTCTATCTCAAGAAGGGTTAAACCTATTGTATGAAATATGGTCTATAACGAAATTTGTTGAGAATTTTATGCTCTACAACTTTTGTAATAATTCAAAATAACATTTCAAGTAAAGGTAGCAAGATATTTGTAAAATTAAAAAAATTAAATAAAAAATAAAACCTTTCTGTGACCTTTGACCTTGAATATCTTGACTAGCGTATATTATACTCTATGAGACTTTTGAGCCAACTTATAAAAATCAAAACAAAGGTTTATGCAAATTTTCAGCTTATTATCTTTCATTTCGAGGTTTAATCCTTATTTGACTGGACTATCAAGTCTTTTAAACATAATTTAAGTTGCTTTCGGGAGCAACAATATACGAAACCATTACTTCATTTGAATGAAAGCAGTTCCTCATTGACTGTGATCTATGCCGCCTGGACCACGATTAAAATTAAAATTTAGCAGATTAACGTAATTAACGCATGTAATTGAAGCTTTGATTTTCTAGCGGCAATATTAGCGCTGTTTGTGGCGAGGTTAAAATGAACCTAGACGAGGATGATAACTGAAACTTTTTGTTACAACATAAATTACGGATAATTGCGTTGAGTGTTAATATATAACAATTCTATTTAGTTAAACTGCGAATAAGTATGTATTACGCGAATTCCCAGTTAAAATTCTTTGTGTTTCAGGATCAGCACATATCTCGGTTATTGCAGTCTCTCATCACTGTTGCCAACTGTGCTGTTTTAACAGTAGATTTTCTGTCTTACAATGACATCCCTGTTTTCTGTTTCATTCTGAAACTTTACTGTTGTTTTACTTAGCGCCATTTGTTACATCAAGCAAATATTATTTGATAACAATACAGCGGTAACACTTAGCTAGTGTTAAATATCGGCAGTGCAGAGGCGCCAGCTGGCAGTGGCAGCAGCTATTCAAACTTCTTTGGTAGCAACAATTCGAGGGAATTCCACGATCATTGACGAAATGTTTTCATCTTTCAGTCACTTCTTTGTTATAAGCAAATGAAGATTTACGCGTAATGGCGACGTTTAAATTATAGAACCGTAACAGCATCTTTGATACAGTGAGCAGTGATTCGTCTTCTGAAAGAAAAAAAAAACCTCAACTTCCAAATCACAAGATCCAAAAGTAAAAGTCAAAGCAGCTGAAGTAAAAATAATTGCCTGCTTTATTGCTGAGCATAACCTCTCTTTTAATGTAGCATCTCATTTGAGTAAATTAATTTGCGCAATGTATTCGGATTTAAAAATTGTTGAGTCGGACAAAAGTTAGATCGACTATTATAAATGTAAGAGGACAGGCACAGCTTAAGAAAATCTAGTTGAGATGTTACAAAACGATTACTTTTCATTAATTGTTGACGAAAGCACAGATCAAACATTTGGCGCTTGTCGTAAACATAGGAAACTCAAATTTCCATGTTAAAAATAGACTTCTGACTTTAATACCAGTCTTAGATGGTACAGTGACAGCATTGCAAAACAAAATGGTTGAATATTTTACCGAGAAAGGCGTATACAAATCAAACATGCTTGGCTTTGCGTCTAATGGTGTTAATATTTGGAGGTAATCATTGATTCATTGATCACTTGATCACTTGATCACTTGACTAATTAGTTAACTAATTAGTTAAGTAATTGTTTATATATGAAGTAGATTTTAACCAATTTTTAAATATTATGTTACAATTTTTATTATATCACATTTAAGCACTTCTTTTAATTAATCTGAGTCACGATAACATTTTAGGAATAGTGCAAACTTGCACCTCAGCCCATCATTCCATAATGCAATATTTACACAGTAAACTAACTTGCTTTTTAAGTAGCCATAATAATAAACCCCGTAGCGCCATCTAACAAATTTACGAAGTTCGTTGATTCACATATAACTGGTCAGTTGGCGGAAGTCGCCCGCCTCGTAAAGATGTTGTCTAGTAGATGGAAGGAAGAACCGTGACGATGTGGAACTTCTCACGAAAGTGACTGATTTGTGATAATGCTTCCGCCTATGTAATTTTAACGTATGTGTAATGTCATATTTTAAAGATAAAAGCTGTATGTATATATTTTATCATAGTGCAATTTTAACATGAATTTTTGTTTAGGTGTCATACTTCTGAAGAAGACAAACATGTATTTGTCGAAACTGCAGTAAAGTTTTAAAGAATAAAAACTTTTAAGCAACTGGTGGCGTTTCCGTGGTTTTATGCTAATATAAAGAAATTTTACCGTTGCTGACACGCAGCTATGCTCAAGATTTTAAAAAAGTAAAAAGGTTTAGTAAAAAGGTTTACTTTTAACGATCGTCGAGTATTAAAATGTATGGCAGATGTTAAATCCCAAAGCGATTTTGGATCCTGAAATCCTTCCATTGCAGATTTGTTTTATTTCTCCCGATGATATAACTGAGATGGATAGGAATGTTACGAAATTTCAACCTATCCTTTGACCAAATCGAAGTTCCCGATGTTAACAAGTTTTGGAAATGCGTAAAAAAAAACTTTAAAATGGAGATGAATCTTTTGTGTCTACCTCACAGCCACGCCAACGTTGAAAGGTTGTTTTCTGCTATAAATCTAATGAAAACCAAAATACGCAACAGAATATCAACAACAGGTATAAAATGAGCACTACATACAAAATCAGAAATAACCGATTGCTACTACTTTAACACCACAAAAATGCACATGAAGAAATTTAATAAAAATATGTACTTTTTTCAAATGAAAAACGAATCGGAAAACGCTGAAGATAGACAATTCTTTTATGACTTTTTTTTTTTTAAATTGTCATTCTTTGTAGGTACATAATTTTTTAAATAAAATTAATTTATTTAATAATGCCTAACAAATTGTATTTCTGATAAAAATACATGAGCATTTCCTTGTTTTAATTCCACGAAAAATGTACAGACAGTAAATTCCATGTTTTGAAATAACCATTTTAGTCTTTTCTCCTGCTTTTTAATGGGCAAATTGCTGTTTTTCAGTATCATAGGGTTGGCAACACAGTTTCTGACTTCCTTATATCCAGACAGTATTTTTCACATCTAATCACGGCCATATCTTCCCTTCCGCCTACCACTCCTAATTCTTCTCGCAATGTACATCCTGAGCTTATTACCAACGTTTATGTTATACACTTCCAGTTTTCTCTACCCCCGTCTCTTATCTCAAATGACTCACAAACCCAGTCGATGATTACCTTCAACTGTAGTTAAATACCAGTTCCAACAGTGTTAATTTGTAATCCTTCCAGCTTTTCTGTTTGATACCCATATTATGGTTTCAATAATACTTCACCATACTAAGGCAACGGTCTGACCAAAGTTCTGTATCTAAATTGATTCACATTCCTGGTACATTCTCTGATCAGCTTTCCAGAAGATGCAGAACGTGCCTCGTCTGTTAGATAGCTTCTAGTACTATTTACTTGTGTAACATAATTATTGGATACGGTTGGAATAACTTTGCAGGTAGCTGTTACGTAGTTGGCAGAACTTAATAGCTGTTTGTTCTTATTTTGTCAAGTGATTTCAGTACTAGCGGTAATGCAGTTATCTAATGACTTTTTACCAAGTCGTGATTTTAGTAGGAACTCTTTATACATCGCAAGTATGTTTTCATAATTCAATTGATAATATCCTAGTTACATATTTCTCCAGAAGTGCGGCAATTCAGTACTACGGAGAATGATCTCAATAAGTGACACAAATACGTGGCTGTGTTGAACAATGCCACAAGCTTACGCAGTTATGGGTGTTGTCCGTTTATACCTAATCTGTAAACGTAAATTAATTTATGTTATGAATACATTTTCACTGCAGTTATTTGAAATGCGACTAACAATATCACATAAACAATCAATAATTTCAATAGTCCTACTCACTTGCTTTAAACAGCGCCATAGATATTTTTCGTCTCCAAAATTGTAACTATTAAGGAATTCAATATATTGCCCACTTTAGTTATGTGTAGTTACAAACTGGAGAAAATTTACATCAGTATAATTGCGTAGCTAAAAATCAAACGTTATTTGAAACTGGATTAAAGTCCAAAGCAGTTTCTTTTTTCGACTAAACGCTACATAACTTTTATGTTATTTCTTATGAACTAGTAAGCGTGGGAAAATAAATGTTCTGTCTTCTACAGCTCTCAAAATGCATTACGAAATCCATTTTAAACCAGTTGATGCACAAAAGACCTCAGTAACAGAATCGAATACATTGCAGCCATTGACATATTTGCTCTAATTTTTACCGTGAAATCAAAATCTGACTTTAATATGGTATTCCACCCCTGCAACGGATCCATGTAGCTGAATAGCCAATTAAGTGTACGAGGTCACTGTAACCCTGCAGTTAACAATCTGATAGTTATTCAGGCCAAAATTTCATGTTCCATGTTTCATGTATTCTACACGTATCGTGATACTGTTATTTAGTGCTGGAGAAAATGGATATGACTTATTGAAAACCCATAAATTGCTGGTTTCACTGTTGTGATGAAAGAGCCGCAGGTTAACCGCAGTGGTTAACCGCAAACGGGTTTTTCTTAGTCTGCTGGGCTGTTGAATGGGCTGTTTACAAAACTTTTGTGACATTAGTTTCACATCAGCATGTCTCATGTTTATTTATGCTCGTAGGCTAGAGATGAAACATGATTAAGTAACTCAGAATGAAGAAGAAGCTATTTGTTTGGCCAAAGTTCTAACTTCTTCATTTCGTATAACTTTTTTGGAATGAATAATGTGTTTCTAGCAATCAAGATTACAGTGGGCTTGATTTACACAATTCAATAATAGGATCAACACCTTAACACGATTAACATTGCACCGAGCTTGCTGGTGTAACGGTTAGCGTTCTGGCCTCGCATTCGGGAGGACGGCGGTTCGAACCCCCGTCCGGGCATCCAGATTTGGGTTTTCCATGGTTTTCCAAATCACTACAGGCAAATGCCGGGATGCTTCCTCCAAAAGGCCATGGCCGAATTCCTTCCCATTCCTTGCCACCCATCCTTCCCCGTCTCTAAAGACCTTGCTGTTAAGAGACGTTAAGCAATTAAATAATAATAATAAATAAGAGATTAACATTGCAATCATGGTTTTACAGTCTTCGCAGTAACAGGTTTTTGAAGAACGATCCTTCCAACTACAGTTCAATATAAACAACCTCATCTCCAACCCTTTTTGTTGTTTATTCTCAACGCCGAGGTCATTATAGGGGGAAAGGGGGGAGGGAGGGGCTAGCGTTTGAATAAACTGTAACACCATGAAAGGATGTTGGAAATAACTTTCAAAATTACACGTTGCTCAAAGCAAATTAACGACCAGATCATTCGATTTTCTGCGTATTGCATATGAATGGGCCAAATAGCACAATTAAGTTTATAAACAGAGGGTCACTCAAGAGCATAGCGAGTTACGGAATAATTAGCATGATACACCCAGCATGGTCGATCGCAGATGTGTCAACAAATGAACTGTAGAAATACCTGGAAGGCGATTCTGGTATCTGTAACAATGCTACTTCTAAGGAATGTAATGTTGTTGGGGTATGTACGTATAAAGGCAGAGGACCAATTGGAAAGAAGTTCTAAAAAATGCTTCAGTGAATGGCATAATGCAACAATACTGTGGGACGACAGATATACATATACAAGTTTCATTAGTTTTAGTGCACAAGGTGTGCACTACAAAATGTGTGACTTTGTCTGTAGCTATAATTTGACGTCGTCGGTTTTACCAAAGACTTGTTTCAATTATTTCCGTGAGGCGAATTTCTGAGATGCCCAACAACGTGCTTGTCATTAATAGCAATGAAATAGCTAGTACACAAAGTATCTTTTTTTTATGAATTTCTTTTCAACTTCAGCTGAAATTTTGGTTGCGCATTGTAAGATGATAACCATAGAAGTTGGCTAACCTGTGACAAATATCTCTGTAAAGAAGGATTATCGCTGAGTTTAGTATTTAAAAAAATGTGTGTATTCGTGGTTATGGAAGAAGTTCGTTTAAGTCTGAGAACTAAAGAGTCTTTTTATTAAATGCATAAAGGAATGTAATTGTGAATGGTTGAATGCAGTTGTGAAAATAAAGGTTTTTTAAGTTTAAAAAACATGAGAAGAATTGATTATTGTGAAGCAGATAATTTCTGAGCAGCAAGGCAGCTATCGTACGTCATTTTGGTTGTAAGTCCAAAATGCATTACGGGCTACATTTAATAAACAAATAACCTTGAAACATGCATTAGCGACGTATCGTGATATACACACGCTACCAGAACCAATTTTATAGTTTCATACCAGCCTAACGTCATTCCCGAATACATGGGACATCACTCGCAGGAACTGCACATCTTGACTGTTGCAAATATAAATAAATCTGTGCAGTTACTTCTACATCAGCAAAATTTATGAACAAGAAATCATATCAGGTTTGATAATATGATGGTCCACCGGTCCCACCGGCACTTAGTTTCGAAAACAGTATTCTCCACCATCATCATAGTCTTATATGTTTGCAGAGAGCGACAACTATCACATTTTTGTAAAATTTAATGATTCATAATTTGCTGATAACATCATTTTCTGTGTTCTAGAACTTTTCAGATCACCAGCATATAGTACAGGAGAACAGTGAAAAAACACTTCTCGAAAAGAATAATCAAGCATTTTTCAGCACATAGCAGGATTTTTTTTTTTTTTTATCGTACCTGCATTTTATACAGACATACCACCTACTATATGATCCTGGAATTCGATCACTTGGCAACTGCCACCTTAAAATCATCAAGCAATCTTTACGAACTAACTGAGATCACTTGTAGGAACAATCGGCAAGCAGTTATCTGAAACTACGTATATCCATAGTTTCGTAAAGTGGATATTTCTGACAATTCACGTAAGACTCGGTCATCTAAAGTAATAATAGAAACGTGATGTCATAAAATGAGCGATTTGATTTTTCCCATCTGTCTCTCTTGAAATTGAAAGGTAGGAACGAAATAGCAGTGTACGCAGTCAGCATCTTTCTTCAGTTGATGGTGAATTACAGTGTTGAGTTGCTGTGTACGTTCAGCTTATCCCCTCACGTGTCTGCGGCGCGTGTTACACGGCGATCGCATCCAGATGGCATCTCGTGGCCTCCGCTTACACAACGGACCACTTCGCACAGTTGCAATGCGCCTAGAGGAACTCTCGTCCTCCAAGGTCTAGTGCTGGAACAAAAGCAAACAGTGGAACGGGCGAGGCCACAAACGGTGACTATATTCACACGTGTATTGCTTGTTTCAGTCTTCTCATATATCGACTTGCGGTTCCATAGCAACTCGTTTATGAGAAGATCGTTACTTGGGCATCATATCGATTAAATTTATATACTAATCCCTGGCCAAAAATTAGCCACCCACGTATAAATAGAATTGCTTACTTGATGGTTTTAGCCTTTATTTTCTTTTGTTGGTTGGTAGCTTTTGTTTTTAATTCCAATTTATCTGTGATCTCTTTCATCAAATGAAAGAAAACCTGTAAATGTTATTTCAATTTTTATTCTTCTTTAATGATTTAGGACAGTAAATGTGTCCCACACCAGTCGTGATATAGAAAAAAAAAAATCTACATACTTCAAATCATATCTAATTGATCGCAGGAGAAGTCTACGTTGATAATCAGCAAAGTTATTACCAAGTCTCCTTTAAATTTGAACCGAGCGTGGTGGGTGAACGGTTAACGCTCTGGCCTCGCATTCGGGAGAATGTCGGTTCCAATCACCATCCGGACATCCATATTAGGGTTTTCCATTGTTTCCCCAAATGACTCCGGGAGAATGCCGAGATGCTTCCTTCAGAAGGCCATGGCCAAATTCCTTCCCATTCCTTGTCCCTAGTCCCAATCCGCCTCTAATCACCTCAACTTCGACTAGGCGTAAAGCCATAAGTAAAAAAAAAAATTAAGTTTGACCACGAGAATAATTTCATTAAAAGTTCAGTACTATATTATGACTGAATAAACTGCATCTAACTGTCCTAGATACTATACGATGGCACATGTACTTCTTGCTAACACTCGTCAATGAGGCCCTGCGTCGTCCAGAGCATTTACTGCTTTATCTTCTTAAGCAATTTATTGCGAAGGTTTTGTCTGTTGACACTTCCTTCAAACGTTAAAAGGTCAGTTCCATTACTTTTGATATGTCTTTTGGTTTGCTCGGATCTATTTTTAGTTTTATGTCAATATAGACAGCGGTCTCTTGTGCTTGTCGTACAATGTGTAGTATTGCCCTAAGTTAGCAATTAAGGGATTGTTTGAGTTTCTGGATGCTCGGTAAAAAGATCTTGTAATCTGTGCGATTCTTTGTTCGAGCATCGGAATACCTGCGGCTTCGTGCAGGTCAGCTGTGGGAAACCGGGGAGGCACATGTAGTGCTCACCGAAGCGCACGATTCATCAATGAGGCCCTATTTATAACTTCCATAGACCTGAACTCAGGGTCCCAAGTGACTACCTAACTGGCCAATAAAATGCTACCACAGTGAACCTGAAATGCAAACATTGCAAACCAAAAACAAAATCCCAATTCCAAGACATCTAGGTGATACTGAGCGAACAATTTAACAAAACTTTAGTGTGTGAACGTATGCAGTTGGTCCTCCAAAATGAGCATATGGGAGAACTACCTGCGAGTTCTGCAGACGTTATCATCATTGCGCACAGCTTCCAGCCTCTGGCCGGGTCTGCCGGATAAACCGTCCTCTCCAGCGTACTACTGCCCAGTTCATTCCTCTGTTTTCTGGTCGATTAATCAATCTGTTGCTTGGTCTTGCTCGAGACCTCATTCGTACTAATCTACAAATTTAATTTTTCGTTAGTGTCTGAATTACCATAGTCAGACTCTTTAAAGATGCCGCGTGTAGTTGTTATTGTTGTTGGAGCTATAGGGCTCGTCGGCATCGAGGTCATTAGTGTATCGCGTATAAACCGTTCTCATATCGAATACTGAAAAATCTATAGACTGTATTCATCAAATTAGTTTTTGAATGGGTCACGGTCTTAAAAGAAAAGTGCTCTTATTTTTATTAAGATGTATAGGTTGAATAACTTATATCAGACAAAAATTAAGGCAAAACGATCAGAAACATAGCATAGATCTCTGTACTCAAAGAAATCACGAGATATTTGTCCAATCTTACTCTTATCTCGGCACCTTATAGTGTTTGACATCAGTATGGTAAAGTGTCATACTTTATCTGTCCACTTAATTTTCAACATCCTTCTATAGCACCACATTTCAAATGATTCAATTTTTCTTCTTTGCAGGGGAAGACAAATATCATAAAATTGAAGCTATAGATTGTAAGCTGTATATTGATATGAAGAAGTTAGCACAGGATGGACGATTGCATCAAACCATTCGAGAGACTGATGACAAAAAAAAAAAAGAACAAAAAAACAAAAAACAAAAAAAAACAAAAAAAAAGAACTTGGTAAAGAGATTTCAGGTGGTGTACTAGAATCGTTAAGTGACAATTGAAATGGAATTAAAATCTTTTAGTTCTTTAATCCAAAGTCAGTGATATTTATTTGATATTCATTTTGTGTTCTACACTTGGCGACAAACGTCAACAGTATCAGACGTAGGTACATTGCTGAAATATATGTCTTGTTCTTCCATTATCTTTCTTGGAACCTCAGCGATATTGTTGTTCCGTGCTCTAAGGTGCTTGCATGGTAAACGTAGTAGCTCGGGTTAACCACCCCCTGCAGCCAGATATTTTTATGGGCATTGCTTTGTTCAGCAAATTTCACGTTAAAGGCAAGGAAGGAAAGGAATTCGGCCATGTCCATTTTTGAAAGGAAGCATACCGGCATTCGTCTGGAGTGATTTGGGAAATCATGGTAAACCGAAATCTGGATGCGCGGATAGGAATTCAAACCCACGTCCTCCCGAATGCAAGGCGAGAGCATAACACTATTGGATCTACGCCCTTCCTGTTGACGGTTTCCTGCAATCATCAAGGCGAATGCTGGAGAGGTCCCCAATTCCCACCTCAAACTACACTTTTTATAAACAGAAAGACACCACACACAGAACATACCTGTAGTTATATGTTTCGGAGTCAGATGGAAACACAAAATTACTCCAGTAATGTAAATCCTCCTGATCTGACAAATCAGGTTTTAACACGGGTAGGGTACAGGTGCTCCCATTGTCAAAATTACATACCAGACGCCTGTGCACAGGTGCTGGTGTCTCGTGGTTCGCCAGAAGCCGATACGAAAAAAAAATAAAAATTAATGAATTAATACTTCGGAGATTTATTCTCAACAATGTTTCGTGAGCAGCGAAACTCCAAAATATGAAGTTGTTTTGTTTATTACAGTAGTCAGTTCCGCTGGTATTACTTGTATTTACTGATTTTGTTGTATTTTTATTCGGAAAAACTATATTACCAAAAGAATATCTTGTGACTGAGATGTAGATCTGGATAGTTCGAATTGAGTAGATGCTAGTAGATTCAGGAGTTCCTAGCGGAAGATAATCTGATCCATCAAACTATCATTTATTACCACAGCAACTATGAAAAAAAAAATTTTTTTGCAGAAGTAACCATTAATTTGCCCGCAGATACAGGCAGTGTTAGGGTTATTTTCACCAAAAAGTAAGTGCAAAATATGCGTACAATGTGTTTGGTACAGGGCTTGTACAATTTTTAGAAGGAAACATCCCAGCTGCCTCCTGGTCAGGAGAAGACTTGGGTAACGATTCTCTTAACAGGAGCTCATCTTCTTTAAAAAGTATACAAAAGTCGCCACAGGTACAAGGTAAGTATAGCAACTACTAAAGATTTATTTTTCTCTGGGATAGTAACAGAACATGATAGGTGGTATTCATTGACTGTGAAGTGTGTAGAACCTTATCATTCTTTTCCCAAAATGAATAACTCTGCCAGTTATTATTATTTTTTCTTTCTTTCTGCGGATTAGGCACTACCCCAATATATTTCCATGATCATCACGTGCATTGTATCTCAAAACATTTTTCTGACATGTGGAAGACAACACACACACACACACACACACACACACACACACACACTTGGCCGTACTTGAACCTGCTCCCCGTGGCACGTGAAGCCAAGCTATTGAGGTCGCTAAGCCGGTAGCTCTTCGAACCAGGTTAACGATTTTTTTTATGTCATTTTAAGAAATGTCCTTCGAATGATATTATTTCAAACCGTGTGGTAGTTGTATTTTTCCCTATTCACAAATAGAGAAAGTAGCTGTCAGTATTAATTATGTTGTTTGTTTAACGGTTGAATACCGAAACAGTTGCAACAGACGAGAAACTGTTTTCCGTCTGTGTTCCATTACTTGCAATACAACTACCGTCACATTGGTTCTTGAAGGTCAATTTTAATGGAATTTCTGTTCTAGTTTGACGTATTACGACTAGAGCATTGTTTGCCAGCTGGGCAGAGCGTGTAAAGCCTAGGTTCCCAAAATTTTTCGGCCTACTCCCCTCTATCCGAAAAAAAAAGATAATACCGCCCACTTTTCGAAAAAAATATTCACACTCTTAAAAATATATATATATAAAGATATCCCTTCTTGTAATAAATAATGCAACCAATAGTGCTCAAACTTATTTCACATACAAATAACCAAGGATAGATTTCTAAAATTACTTTATTAAAAAATGCCAACAATATTGGTGTATAGATCGCAGTTTAATTAACAAAGGCATATTATGAAAAAATTAATTACAGGGCTGAGATCAGTGTAATGACATTAGTTTTTCGATATTTTGTGACTTATTTGTTATCAGCAATCTTAAATCGCATGGTGCCACTATTAACAATCTGTTTCTTTTTTTTACCCAGTTTGTCGCTGACTACGCTAAATCGGCTATTGGTTATATATGATCAATAAAATTAAAAACTTATTTGAAGCAGCCCATAAAGCCGGACACTATGCTTGAACCCAGAAGGGCGGTGGTTGCTCCTCAATGCTTCCTTAAGTTGCCTTGAAGACGAAGCGGGCCCTATGATCTCTTCAACGCCCACCGGTGGGCAGTACCGCTCCCGTAGGGAAACACTGGTGTAAAGGCACCGCAATAGATACGGTGGGGTACTTGACGGCCATCATGATTACGCCTTACTAGCAAAGCGCACAGGGACATAAAGGCTACACCATCCACTGGCAGATGGCGTCAACCAACTCTCGCTCTCGGTTACAGCAGCCTTAAACGACATAAACAGGGTTCAGAAATCTAGAAGGAATAAAAATAACTTGTTACGCCTTAAATCTAATTGAAGCCTTCATCAAGTATTTTCAGATAGCTTACACAAGAAAGCTCGTGTCACGAGCTGCGTGTCACTGATTGTTTTTTAAAAACGAGTTCGGACCTAAGGTGAAATGTTCGAGTTACGCTTTAGCCGGAATTTTCACGTGCACCTTTGCTGACCTTCTACTGCAATGGCTGATTTATAGTGAAAGGTACTCGAGTAACTCTTGTAATTCGGCTTCTATAATAAGCTGCGTGTTCATTTAGCCGGTATGGATTGCTGATTTCGATTAAGCTACTTGATTTTCATGGTGCTTTCGACTCTATACACTGTAGGCGTTGTGAATTTACTATCCCAGTGGATGAGTTTCAAAGTTCATTCCTTTTCTGACTCTCACCTCAACGGACTGCTATATCAATTCGCTTGTTAAATTGTGCCTGGTGCTTGTTATTTGGCAATATCCCGAAAGTTGTTTTCACTTACCAAAAGTGACTATCTTGTTGTTTAAGGCATTTATCATAGTTAATTCTACTGTAACAACTTCATTGGTTACATAGAAGTTAAGACCGCTATTCATACACGCAGTTATTTCAATACTTTGCATGTGGCGTTTGGACGTGTGTATTCAAGATCCTTTTTTGCGAGATTTCTCACATTCTCATACAGTATTTGGGAAAGATTTTTGCTTTTGTTTTAAGCTTTCACATCTTTCTATAGCGTGGGAACGAAGCTAGGAACATTTTTACTTACAAAATTTTAACACTTTGTTTATTAGCTGCTTCAGTTATGATACCAATTTTCATTGTGGTGTTTCCTGAGATAACTCCTCTGTTAAATAAAGGGTTTACACATTTAACAAAATTTTAATCAAGTACTAAATTTTTGATAAGATTATTGACTGTATGCCGAAAATTACTATACCCATAAGAAAAGTTGGACACTTGGTACATAATTCATTATTGCACTTTACTCTTCTTTAAAAAATCGTACATTGTAACGTGTCACACGACTTCAATCGGCTTTCGTTTCTGATTCGTGACTGTGATTCCTATTTATCCTATAGCCTAATATTTCCTCTGCTAAAACTGTGACTTAAATTTTGGTGAAATACGTGTCTCCAGTTACTCCTTCGTAATT